>QKWP01001518.1:25475-39584 GCA_003550325.1 Gigaspora rosea
GTTGCGGTCTTTAATTTTCGTGATTATCGATTCATCTGGCCAGTAAACAATCCGGCAGCAAAAAATAAAAAAATGTAAAAAATCACGAATAGTGGTTAATAAACATAGGACGAAGTACTCAAAAGGTAAAATTTTTCAATGGTCTAATGTATCTTAATGATGTTTTGTAAAAAAAAAAAATACGTAAGTACTATTACTGGTAACTGTTAATATTATACGAATACGAATACGAATACGAATACTATTTACCAGTACAATTATTTCAAAAACGCAAGGACTTTTTCTCGAGTAGATCTTGCCATAAAAGAGTATACGTGGCAAGTGTTTTGATAATCTATGGCCAGTGTTTTGGCCGAAACCTACTTAAAAAAAATCTTAATGTAATGGTTTTACTATTACTCGAGTTACTCAAGGTATTACTTATAGAGATTTTGTATTACTATTTGTAAAATACAACATATTATCAAATAGGAAAAACAAGGATCCAAACTTATAACGTTGTTAAAGAACCGGTTGTATTCGGGCTCGTGCCCAAGTCTTGCATCAAACCTTAGAAAAAATCTTATCCAGATGTAATGTGAATTTGTTGGCACATTTGATGGTTTTGAAATTTTGTTTTAATCATTTAATGTTGTGGCTTGTTCTAATCTTTTTTTTTCTTCTTTTCATGATTTATCATTTTTCAATCTTCAAGGGTGGACTTGATTGTAGATATCTAGAAATGTGTTGTTCGAACATTGACTACAATAGCAACTCCACACCGCAGTAGTTCATTTATGGATTGGTGTCAGGATAATATAAGAGTGGGCGAAATTAGTCAAACATTTGAAGAAGCTGCTAAAGTAGTAAATGATACTTAAAACAAATAACTGAGAAAACACATAGTCACCAGAATCTCAATGATTCGAAATCATCTCTATTAGAATCAAGAGTTAAAGAACAGTCCTTAAGGACTTCTTCTCAAGCAGAAACTATTGTAAATCAAAAAAACAACCTCGCAATACTATTATTACTACAAAAACGGATAAATCTAAACCATCCAAAGCTTCTAATAAGAAATCATTTAACATACCTATTTCTTTAATTTTCTGAATTTTAATCTTTCTCTTCCAAACATTAACCTTTCCAAACATTAACCTTTTAAACATTAGCCTTTCTGGTTTATCTTCTATTCAACAAACAACATATACTATTTTACATCTCATTACTCAAGCTTTAATTCAAGCTTTTGACACTCCTGCTTACAGTAATCTTACTGCTGATTTGTACTAACTATTTCAATAAGAGCACTTTCAATAATCCTCCTTCTACAAATGTTCCGATTTGGTCACCTCTATATTTTTCTTATCAGATAATTAAACAATGAAGGTCCTAATGATGGATTGGTTAGTGTTAAATCCGCTCAATGGGGCAAATATATGGGAACTGTAGAATGTGATCATTGGGACTTGACCAATAGATGGAAACTTAAAATAGGTTCAAGCTTTGATTCTGTTGAATTTTATTTAAATGTTACAACTTTTTTGGCAACCGAGTGCTATTAAAAGATAAATAAAATGGTTTTTTTAGTAATTCGAAATATACAACATATTCAGAGAGAAGTTCATTTATTTATCAATCAATTGTATGAGTTGATTTACTACAGTATGTAGCTTCGAAGTATATCACAGTAAAAAACTATCGAATATAAATGGGCATTTTTTGAGTGCATAATTTCTTATAATTCAATAATTTTTAAAACTAACACGTATATTTTTAATGTGGTTGCAGATTTCAAAACAATAGATTTTTATCAATACAGTACGAGTATATTTTTAACGCGGTTGCAGATCTCAAAATAATAGATTTTTATCAATACGTGTATATTTTTAACGCGGTTGTAGATCTCAAAACAATAGATTTTTATCAATACGTGTATATTTTTAACGTGGTTGCAGATCTCAAAACAATAGATTTTTAATTGTCTGAAGGACATTCACAGGTAGAGCAATAGTACACCCAATATCCGTGTGTTAGCAAATTCTGAATTCTGATTGGCTAGATCAGGTGTAACATAAAAAAACAATCAAAACAATAAAAAACTGATGGCTATTGGCTAGATCAGGTGTAATATAAAAAAATTGATTTTATATTTGTCCTTTGAACTTTAAATGGTTCTCATTTTCCTAGTAAATATATCCTTTTTTTTTATTTTTACAGGTACTCGTTATTTCCACTTCAGCACTTTACATTCATTTCGGTTTTTTTATTTACATTTTTCATTTCGCTTTTTATTTTACTTTACTTTTTATTTTTGCCTTTACCTTTCACTTTCATTTTTTACACCATTTTTTACATCCACTTCACATTTTTTTTTTATTTACTTTTAATGTTTTTTCGAATAAACGTCGACGATATTTGTAGATGCTATTTAAGTTTGAGGTGAGTAAGGAGTATTTGATCTCAATTATTTATAAAATAACGGGGTATCGCTCCTAGGGTCTAGGCTACTATGGCGGTAGTATAACCCAGTTTGGCGAACCGCACGGCTCCCACCGTTATAAATGTTTGCCCACTGGGAATACTCTAGTTAGAGGTGGAGGCAACTCTTTTAGAGTGTAGTAGATCCCTTCCGTTACTTACCCATAGTCGACATGCCATACTCTTAGGTCCTTTATAAGGCACTGGTCACTTCAAATACTCACGCTCTATTTTTTTTTTTTAGAAATCGATTTATTTAATAATAATTAAATAACAACAACGTTAGTTAAAATTAGTTAATCAAAATTAATTAGATTGATCGTAAATTTGACGATAAATTTATTATATATAGTTATCATTATATTATATTTTAAATAAAATTTTTATTATTGTATATAATTTTTGTAAATTTTTATTTAATATACATATAAATAAAATTTTTAAACAATGATTTAATAATAAAATAAATAAATGATATTATATAGTTATTTTAATATATATATACGCTGTATTTAAAATATTTATGAATTTAAAATATATATATTTTAGATAATAGATTTATTAAAATTTTTACAAGGTAATTCTAAGGCCACGCAAAATTAATTATAGCGCTTTGCAAAAAGATGTGATCCGGTGATTTTTTAATGATGATGGCTGAGAATCATTGAGATTCAAAATTGTCTGTTACTTTATATTTTACGTTTATATTTCTTTGAAATCGGTTTAATTCTTAAAAAATCTAGACATTGTGATCTGCAGAGGTCACGCAAAGCGCAATAATTGGGTTTTCATAACCCAGTCGGGTCAAATTTGGAAACTTCTAAAAAGAATTTTTTATATGTTTTAATAATCGGGTGGAATTTAAAAAAATTTTTTTTTATTATTTATAAAATTTTATATATGAAATTTAAAAAAGAAACCGACCGGCCGGGTCTATTTCCAGATTAATAAATCATTCAAATTAGAGACAATACAGAGACAAGCCGGAGATTCTAAAGAACAGAAAATATTTCTAATAATAGTGCTATTCAGCTATTTACGATTTGGGACCACGTGAACGAGTATAATATTTCCAAACTAAAGCTGTACATAGTAGCACTGGTGCTAAAAATGCACCTTCCGAAATCACTAATGGTCTTGAACCTGTTCTATTTTTATCAATCGAGTTCGAATGCCGCTTTCGTTATCTACTGTAATTTTGCTTCGAATGGACAATTATACAGGTCCGACGCTTTCTATCTCAAACAATAATCATGTAGTACTGATTCGATCCAATAAATATGCTTGGGAGGGAAAATCGGAAACTTGCTCTCGTACGCAGTTTCCTCTATGTCTTGCTTGGCCAATTACAATTCATAAGTCACAAGCTTAACATTGCCACAAGACGTAATAAATCTTGGAAATAAGAAATTTGCAACAGGTCTTGCATTTATAGGCGTATCAATAGTTCGTACTCTAACTGATCTTCTTTTTGAAACTGCCTTTTCTTTGACAGATCACAAAAATTAGGACAAAATATGCGTTTACAACAAAGATTAATCGAACAAAGATTGCTTTCTTTATAAATTTATTATTAATATAATTCTAAAAGTAAAGGCAATTATGACATTTTAAATAATTAAAACCTAAGAATTAGGGCTCCAGCCCACAAAACGCCGCCGTTTTTCTAATGATATAATAAATGTTTCACGCATATATATTATTTATTCTTTTTTAATCTGTATAGAGAAGCATGAACCATTAATTTTATATTTTTTATCAGAACGATNATATAATAAATGTTTCACGCATATATATTATTTATTCTTTTTTAATCTGTATAGAGAAGCATGAACCATTAATTTTATATTTTTTATCAGAACGATGGAATCCTATATTTTTTGGATAATAATTTACAAATCATTTTTGGTTATAGATACAGATAAGCTTTCGATCTCCATTTTTATTCTCATTTTTATCTCTCTTCTTTTCTTTACTGTAATGGTCAAATACCAATTATTTAAATCAAAGAAGTGCCTTTTCCATAACTTTTGCTCTGTGTTAGAACTAATAGAGCTAATAATATATTGGTATATAATCGAAACATTAGATTTTATAAAAAAATATACATTTTAAATCAAAATCTATTAATATTAACAGACCTGTAATTTATAGAAAAAGCCGACCAGTCGTCAATTTGCTCTAATTGACGCGATTTGACGTTATAAGCGAATAGGCATGCATCCGATATACAATCTTCTTTTGAGAAAGTAACTCCTAATGCAATAGAATTGTACTTATTATAGTCATCAAGAGGTTGTAGATCTTGCACGCACGTTATTAAAGGAAAATCATCTAAATCAACTTGAATTGTATCAGTTTCTTTGATATGTTCACTACACTTGAATTCGGGCTCCTCAACATCAAAAGTCTTCGGATAACCGACAATTATCCATCCAACATGTAAATCAAACTCATTTTTGTTTCCTTCAATACAATGAATTAAAAGTTTATGATCATCATTTTTGTATACCACTCTAATAGAATAAATATCACTTTTTCTTTTCTTATCTACGACAAAAGCAAAAATTTGGTATTCATCTCTATTATTACAAGTAAGTTTAAGTTTGTCATTATCACTATTTATTTTTAAAGAATGCAGGTGATAGGAGCCTTCAATATTACTTTCATTAATATGTATAAGACCTTTTTTCAAAATTCTTTTCCCTACAATTTTCTTAATAATTCGATCGCGTTGGTGATTATCTAATAAGTTAAAAATCGGTTCATCTTCATAGCCAACAATTTCCCAATTTTTCCAATCCGATAAAGACGTTATCCATGACGTTATATCATCCTGATCTTTACTTCCGCCCACTACTTCGAAACCTATATCTTTGACTACCTCCCGTTTCTGCTCTTCATCTTTATTTGACGTTTGCGCTGTAACCTCACCGAAATTTCCAGCATTATTACTGTAATATCTGAGACTGCAGTGTCCACAACTGTCCAAAGAATATTTTGACTTTAAAATTTAATAAATCAGTTTAAGAAAGACATAAGGCCATGCAAAGTTAATTAATTGGTTTTCGTAACCTGGTTGGGTCAAAATTTGAAAATTTTTATAAAAATTTTTTATATGTTTTAATAACCAGATGAGTTTTAAAAAAAAATTTTAAAAAAATTTTACAAATTGTTATATATAAAATTAAAAAAAAAAAGCCAGCCGGCTGGGTCTATTTAAAAAGTTTTATGTTATGAGAACCAATAAATTAAATTTGTATGGTCTAATTATATATTTTTTATAGCTTTAAATATTTTTCTAAAAAAAAAAAAAGGTTATTTTAATAAAATTTTAAGTAATTTAGATTTATTTTTTTGTTCAAAATTGTTCACAATTGTTACATTTTGTCCAAAGCTGTCAAATGACAACATTGAAGGTTAATATTACCTCTTTTGAAAAACTATTAAATCAGATTAAAAATATTTTGTATTTGATGATGAAGATTATAATCCAAATAATATTGATAAAGTTTTAAAACCAAAAGATATAACTTTACCCAATATCTGAAGAGACCAAAAAACTAAAAACATGAATAGATGGTGCTAAATGGACCTACAATCAAGCTGTGATATGCACTTTTATTATGGATATCAAGATTTTAATATAATAAACCAAAATTGTTTAAATAAATAAATACATAAAAAGAAATTTTTATTACATTGGTTGTTTGATACTCCAAGAGAAGTACAATCTTCTGCTATTACCGGTAAACAATGTAAGAAAACATATCGAATACAAAAAAAAGTTCATGGTAAAAAAGTTTACAATGCATTATAGAAGCAAAAAAAAGAATATTCAATCCATAATAGTGCTTGCAAGAGATAACAGAAAGGAAGATCATATGGGCGGATTTATGAAATTATAAGTAAGCCTTATTTTTTTAAAACTTTAAGGCTGAATAACGTTTGATCTACTTGTCCGTTTTGAATGATTTTACTACCAACATGTTCGTCTCAAAGAGACGAACATTTTGGTAGTAAAATCATTCAAAACGAACAAGTAGATCAAACGTTATTCAGCCTTAAAGTTTTAAAAAAATAAGGCTTACTTATGAATTTCATAAATCCGCCCATATGTCAATATTCATTTTTAAAACACATTGTTTCCTCAGAAAAATTAACTAAAGTCAATAACACTATGATTATAAAATTGGAAGATTTTATACATATCGGCGGATCGACGTAACATGTCGGCTCGACCAATCATGATCGAGGATTATCAAAAAAATTTTACGCGAAAATTTATTACAAAGCGAATTTTCACAAAAACGGCCTTTTTAACCAGCTTTGTATTTATAATTAAGTACGTAGAAAATTACGAAATTCATGTATTTAATTATAAGCCAAAAGTATATTAAAAAGGCCATTTTTTTGAAAATTAGCTTCCGAATTTACCCTTGATAGTTACCAACCCATTTCTCAATGCCCAACCCATCCTAAAACACCCGAATAATTCAACAAACGATAAAAGTACTTCTTTCTACAGCTTAGCGTAGCTCTTTTATTAAGTTTTATTGGTTTTTTAACTTGTCTAGGCGTCAAAAAGGCTCTTTTGTTAGTTGTAACAAGTACTTCGTTTGTTAGTTTTTCAACGTTTACTTAGGAGCAAATTTTTATGTAACAGTTTATCGAAAAAAGACCCAATTACGCCGATCCGCTGATATGATTCATATTTCTGTTCCGTTAGAAGATCGTGAGAGCCAAACATATTTAGATTATGCAAGCAAATTCAAAAGTGATTTAGCCACAAAGAAAGGTGGTAGATATAAACGTACTATAGTAGGTATAGTTTAAGAAAAATTATTAAAAATTAGAAATCTAACAAACGAAATCCACCATAAACTAGTCAAATGGTTGTTAGACCATTATGAAACTATATTAATCCCTGAATTCCGTATTTCAGATATCGTCAAAAGAAAGAATAGAAAGATTCGCAGTAAAACGGCTAGTGCTATGTTGACATGGGGTCATTATCGCTTTAGAGAGTTTATGAAACATAAATCAAGAGAATATTATAATAAGAACGTGATCATTTGTAGCGAAGAATATACTTGTAAAACGTGTGGTAATTGTGGTTTTATAATAATATAAAAGGAGCTTATCAGAGTCAGAGGGTACTAAATAGGGTTTTATAAACTTTGTTTATCAAATGTTGGGCAACTCATGTGATCAGTGTTAAAAATAAATTAGCGAGTTTTCACCATGTTCAAAAACTTTCTTAAAATATAAAGGGCGGTGCTTCGAAAATGGAATTTCAGCCGCCTTCTGTTTCGCAAGTTGAACAAGTATTTTATCAATTTTTTCTTATTTTCTTTTCTCATTATAATCCTTTCAGTTTAGACTCAGCCTTACAGCCTGAATTTTTACAATTTTTACAAGATAATAGTCCAACTTTATGAAAGCATTGATCCACATTTCCAAAAGTCTGCACAAGAATACATACAAAATCTTCAAAAGCAGCAGTATGCTTGGGATATGGCACCTCAGCTATTAGCCTCCCAGGTCAACTAGCGCTATCTCTGTTTCGATCGTGTAAAGCTGTTATAAAAAAAATTTCTCACTGAAATTTATTTCTATTTCAGTCTGTTAATTCTCAATTTATTGGAGCCCACATCTTTCAAGTTAAAATTTCTAGAGATTGGTATGGAATATTTATAAATTTAAAAATTATGATGCGATTCAATATAAACAGATCAATTGTAATGTGAAAAAGGTTAATAATTAATGTTTTTTTTTATAATATGAACAATAATGATTATTTTAATACGTGAAAAGGAATACTTTACCTCTTGATCGAAAGAAATGGGTGCGTACAGAGCTTCTTGGATGGATTGTCCGTCTTTCTAATGGTTCTAATATTGTTGTTACAAAGCTTTGTCTTGCTGTAAGTTAGATTTATTAAAGCCTGTATTGAGAATTACTATCTGATAGTCACTAATAAAGTTGTCAAACGGTTTAAAAGCTCACTGCTTATGCACTACAAGCTGTACCAGATATTTGGTCAAATTTTATACCTGATTTTTTCGAAATGTTACATTCCGGAGTAATTGCTGCTCAAAATGAAGGGCAAACCTTATTCTTTGAGTCGCCGCTCCTAGAATTTCTTACTGTTGTTCCTGAGGAAGTTTTACGGGCGGATTTGATTGGGGAACGAAAGTAATGGCCATAAATATTATTAAGTTCATATATTATTTTATGTTTTCTAATAATATTATGTACTCGGTATTTAGGGCTAAAGTTTATCAAGAACTCACTAATTCTATTCCAAGAGTGTTTTCGACATTACGATCTTTATTATCCGAATATTGCGGAAATCTAGACCGTGATATAATATTAAAACAAAAATGTTTACGATGCCTACAAAGCTGGATTTTATATGGTGTCCCATTTGAGTAATGTGTTTGCTTTCTTAGGTTGTACTTCATTTACTTTTATATTGAAGTTTTCTAATCTTTAACTGTTATGTAGTTCCCTTTATCTACTTATCGATAATGTAATAAATCTCTTTTCACATGAATCAACTAATGATGCGGCAACTGAAGTATTAGTGGAATTCATATCGCAACCTTGCATCACATCGTATCAGAATACCGTGTGCGAGAAGATGCTTTGTTGTATGACTAGTGACTGGGCCAAAGCTCAAATGGTTAATGGTAATTAGGCTAAAATATCGATATTTTAGATTTATTTATTTATTTATTTGGTGGTGAGTCAATAGAAATCAAGCAAGTTTTTTTTAGTAACTTTTTTATTTAAATCAAAATAACTTAATAAAAACTTGATCAAATTTAATAAATTTTTTTTTTAAATTAATTCTATAAGTTTATAAAATTAATTTAAAAAAAAATTTATCAAATTTGATTAAATTTTGTTATGTTATTTCTGTTCAAAAGTTTCAAAAAATTTTATTATAAAAAATTTGCTTGATTTCTATTGACTCACCCCCATTTATTGTGGTTGAGATCGGCTGAAGCTGAGGTTTGGGGTCTCTATTTAAATCTATAATACCTACTAAAATCCACTTATACTTTTTATTAATAAAACTAACCCTAAACACTAACCTAACTATAAAAAAAAAAGCTTTCAAGAAAAGCCTCAAAATTTTTTAAAATTTAATATTAAAATACTCAAATATCTCGATCTCAGCTTCAGCTGCCACATTATTTATTTATTCATTTATTTTTATTTTTCATTAAATACATTGGCAAATGCTTTATTCAACTTTTCAGATGCAGATGAATCGTTGCCAAAGAATCTTTGCAGATTAATGACAACTTTTGGAGAAAATTTTTATGATTATATTGCCAAACATTTTTTGCGGCAGGATGTAATCGTTTACATGGAGATGATGTTAATGTTTGCAGGATATCCAGGTTATTTCGGCCAAGATCAAGAGATATCTTTTTTTTTTCCTTCAGAATTTTAAATGTAATACACATTGATTTTAATGCCTTAACAAAACATATTTACATTAGTGAGATGCCATTGCAATTTTGGTATCTCTTACAAGAACCCTTATTTGACCCAGATATTATTCCGGTTAATAATGTCGATAATGACACGGTCAATGGGGAGGACGCGGTTACATCAACTTTACATATTACACCGGATGAATCTCGAAAAATACGCGAAATGTCATTGGTTGTGTTTCGAAGATTAGTTGAGATTTTAAGAAGTAAAATTCAGTACCCACCAGATGTAGAATGGGCTGAATGGACTAAAGGCATATAATTCAACTATTACCTGTTTGCAACAATATTAACAATAACAATACTAACTAATTCTATCTGAATAGATGTGAAAGAGCAATTTAAGATATATAGGAGAAATGTTGGAGATACAGTTATGAACTCATACTTTGTATTGCGGGATCAAATGTTAGCATTCTTTGTAGATCTCGCAATTAAGCAGTTGAACTCACCAGGAAGGAATCCAAGCCAGTGGCAGGTATATATAATAAACTTACTATTTTTTGTCTATTATAAATTATTAACAAGTTTTCGTTTTAGGATTTAGAATCTACATTATTTTGCATCAAGTCTATAGCCGAAGCAGTAGATCATAATGAAAGCGTCTACTTGCCTCGTTTGTTCGGCGCAGAAGTTTACGGGATGCTACCTTTGCAGGGACATGTTCGGCTGAGAAACACAGCTCTTTCTCTTATTGGTAATTTAGATAGAATGCTCTTTGTTATATTTTGTAACCTCAATTTTAATCTCATTAAGAGTTCTTTATTGAAGGTTCTTATGCTGATTGGTTTAAATCTCATCCACAATATATATTGTCGGCCCTTAATTACCTTATTCCTGCACTAAGCGACGCGGAATTGGCTCTCTCAGCTGCCACGTCATTCAAGGAGGTGTGCGATGCATGTCGTGACTCATTGGTCGGTGACATAGATAATCTTGTTAACATGTATATGGTCGTTGGTCCACATATTCAAGTATGTATATATTTATGTCTTTTTTTCCTTTTTTTTCCACCCTCATGAGAATCTTAAGTCAACGTGATTAGCCTAGAGAAAAACAAAAGGTCATTGAATCTATAGCAGATGTGATTCAAGCTTTATCGCCTGACAAAATGCTGCAACCACTATTGGTAAGTTATTTTTTACTCAATTATAAAGGTTTTCATCAGTAAATATGAGTAAATTTTCTTTTTGGTACTTTATAGGTCGTTACGAATGATATCATACAAGCAATGAGAGAAGCAGTACTTCGTGGAAAACAGGTTTTTTTTTTTGACATTATTTTCATTGGTTTACTATATCTAGTTGTAATTAGAGTTATTGGTTGTAACAGAACCCTCCTCAGTACCGAGACGCAATAATAACACAACTAGAATATCTTACATGTTGTTGTCGAGGGATTCAACCACCTGATGAAAAAGTCATCATTTTAGATGATGATGAGCATGAATTACGGAATGAAGGAAGCTTTTTTGATCCTAGTTCTGTAGGACTTGTAAATACCTTACTAGAAATTACTAGTAACATTGCAGAAATATGGTATCATGATAGTGACGTTATAGAAGTAAGCTAGTTTTTAGGTTCAATGATACTACATATAACCTCCGTCATGATTTGATTAATTCGCTTCTATGTCAGTATCTTTGTAAATTTCTCAGTATTGGAATTCGCACCAATTCGACCATACTTTCCATCCCTTTTGAGATGATTGTGTCTTTAACTCAGATCTCGTTCCAGCGAGATCATCATTCTTATTGGCTGGATACAGCAGCTAAAGTGGTGACTATACATGGTTCGAATAACAATTATGGCACCGCTTTGAGAGACATGTTGGCTGCTCTTACATCCACTACTATACAGCATATTAGGTGTCAAGCTGGTAATTCGATTGGGCATTTTCATTTTCGTTGTGTACATTAAATTTTATTTAATTGGAAAATATAATTCTCATGTTCGGTTAGATATGGAACAATACCCTGATATAGTTAACTCTTACTTCTCTGTTCTAACAAAAGTATGCATTTTTTACTTGCCTTAATTATATTACGAAGATAACATTAGTAATTGTAACTGCATTTTCTTTTTTAGTATCTTCAAAAATGTCCGTTATTATTATATACTTTGCCCTCTGATATGTTCAAGAGTATTTTGACATTTTCCGTTGCGGGCTTAGGCTCGCAGGAAAGACTTGCGTTGAAGTCTGCAGTGACTTTTATGGTTTGTTTATTAATTATTTACTGTCCTAATCAGTCTCTTTGCAAAATTTGACTCTGATTCGCTTGTAGGGAGAATTTATCGGACAAAATTACAAAGAGGAACAATTCGCAAAAGGAGTAGAGAATGTTATGATGGCGTATGGATTTGAGATAATGAGAGAATTACTCTTGGTATGTTATAATTTCTTAATTTGAAAAAAAAGCAACAGACGAATTTAAACAATGATTAAAAAATTGTTAAGGGAATTGGTGGCAGATTACCACGGTCTTTTGTTCTCTCCCTCGCAACCGTGTTACATAAAATAACGGGACGTTATATTGAGGCTAGTAGAGAGTGGTTAAATATTTTGCTGTCTCAGGTTGGTTAAATATTTAACATTTAATATTATTGCGAACTATGGCAAATAACCTTCCTTTTAAATGTAAAGGAGAACTTTCCATCTCCGCACGTGGATCAGTATACGAAACAAAACTTTGCTAAAGCTATCTTAAGGTAAATGTTTCTTTGTTCAAAATATATTTTTTTTTCTGACCTAACAGGTTGTTGCAATTATTAGTACGAGAGCTTTGCAACGTTTCAAAGATTTAGTAATAGAATTTTCGATTAAATGTCGAGACTTAGAAGACTCTGCATATGGACGTACGTGATTAGAAATACATGGCTTTCTGTAGATAATTAATTCATATATAGTGTATATATCTGCATTTTTCATGGTTTAATTTTTATTTTGGCCTATACGTTTTACAATTATAAATTTTTTGAGCATTTGATTTTGAGAAATGCATATATTCGTTTACAGATGTAATCTTATTTATGTATCTTAAAATAGTTTTACTAAAATAATTAAAATCATCGTTAGATTAATTTTTAACACACAATTAGCGATTTTAAACGGTTTATAAATAAAAAATTATAAAAAACAAAACTCCTCACAAATAATAATTGTAACTTAATCGCGTTCGTGACGTTATTTCGAAACCCGTCTCTTAAATGCCATATTAACGCGCATCCACTAAATCACGGTAGTATAATGGCCCGAATTAAACTTAATTTAGGCCAAAATTTGAAATTACACCTTGTGCGTTATTTCATGACAATATGATAATTTAAGGGTAGAGGGTATGTCGATCATTTTTCATATGATTTTCGTGGTACAAGAGAAAATCATATGTTACAAAAAATACACCCCTGATAAAAATTCTTAAGGTTACGATAAACCCTTGTCAAAATTTCGTGGCGTGTAAATTAAAACCTCTATTTATAGTAGGAAAATTTCTAGAAGCAATTCCATTTTAAAAAAATTTACTTGTATATGCAGTAAAACTTTTCTGGGTTAACCCGAAAATTTCTGGGTTACCCTGAAAGTTCCCTTGAAATTTTTGGGTAGTAATTTATTCTATCGGATTTCTAGAACAAATAACTACCCAATCATATTTGAGTTTTTTTTTTTCTTTTTTTAATTTTTTTTATCAACGTTTACTTTAGAAAAATTTACTTTTGGGTAAGTAGGCTATAGATTCAATAAACAGAACATTTGTTTTTTTTCAACTTTTTTTCGTTTCTGCTATCGTTTTCATTTTACTTTGGAGTTTATTCTATAGAACAGTTGCTAAATAGAGCCAAGCTAGAGGAAATTAATCGCCAATCTAACCAAACCACAAAGTAGTTGAAGTTTCTCTAAGAACAACACCTTTGGTTTGGTGACGGGTCTTGGTTTCGTCATAATGTAAACAGTACTATACAAAAATATAGTTAAGGTTTGGGTTAAGGTTAGGGTTAGGGGTGGGTTCGTAGGTTCATTTCTTTCAGCGTTTACTTTTTGGTGGCATTTGGTTTTGTATTAATTGTTTTTTAATAAAAATTTCAATAAAAAAAATTTAAAAAATTTTTTTTTTAATAATGAAACTTGCATTTCGCACAAT
>QKWP01001518.1:43651-54845 GCA_003550325.1 Gigaspora rosea
AAAAAAAAAAAAAAAAAAAAAAAAAATCGTTAAAATAGTTATAAAAAATAGTTTATTTAAACATAAAATCGATAAAAATCGTTAGAAATTAGGGTTAAAAGATACTATTACATAAATCATTATAAAATATATTATAAACAAAAAACTAAAAAAACGATTTTTAAAAAAAAATTATTCCTTAGGTGCTTCTTCCACAGATGCCACAAACTCATCGTCCGAATTTTTGCTTGTATATTCCGTAGTGTATTTAAGTGCGCCACGAATCTCGCCCATACTTGCACTTTCGCTGTTTCTGTACTCTCATTTTTTTGAGTACAAAACTTGTTTATCATAGTCGCCACTATAAAATCGGCCTCTTTTCGCTGGTCTTTTTATAGGGGCATCTTCTGGTTCTTTTCTTTTTTCCGGTTCTTTTCCTTTTTTCGGTTCTTTCCCTTTTTCCGATTCTTTCCCTTTTTCCGTTGCTTTCTCTTTTTCTGTTGCTTTCCCTTTTTCTGTTGCTTTCCCTTTTTCTGTTGCTTTCCCTTTATCAGTTTCTGTGCTTTTATCGGTTTCCGTGCCTTTATCAGTTTTTGTGCCTTTATCCGTCGCTTTGCTTTTTTCCACCGCTTTGCTTTTTTCTGCTGCTTTGCTTTTTTCCGCCGCTTTACTTTTTTCCGCTGCTTTGTTTTTTTCTGCCACTTTGTTTTTTTCTGCTTCTATGCTTTTTTCCGCCGCTTTGCTTTTTTCTGCTTCTATGCTTTTTAATGCTTCTTCGATTTTTCTTTTTTTTTGTTCTTTCATACGATCATGTGCAACTTCTTCTTCTTCGGAAATGTAGGCCCAATCAGGTAAATCTTCAGGTCTAGCTACATCTAAAAAGAACGCATTATCGTCATAAAATCGGTTCCTCATTTGTTGTGATGATGAGTTCTTTTTTGCTTGTTTATCCAAAGTTTTTCTTAACAAATTTCGCAACTATAAAAATATCGTTAGTATTATTAAAATAGTTAGCTTGATTAATTGAAATTTATGATTTCTACGATTGTTGAAATTTAATAATTTGATCAAAAATCAATTTACCTCGTCAGAACGCCACATATAATCATACACATTAGTATTTCTTTTCTTGTTGTCTTCAGCATTGGTCTCACTTATTTCTGGCGAGTGTATTTCGGTCCTTGAAAGTAAATTCATCAACCCTTTTCACTTATATTTAATGACTTGTTGTTCATATAACGATTGTGCGGCTTTAATTCTTTGTGCTTTTTTCTGTAAGCAAAAAATATATAAATGCATTAAATAAAAAATAATATACAGTCATGTTTCAGATTTTAATATTTATATTTACCGAACTTAGCCTGCAGGCTAAGTTCGGTAAGTTATAAATATTAATATCCGAAAACTGTTTTTTTTTTAAAATAATAACATAAAATTTTCATACTTTATTCATCCTATTATTGGCATGAAGACGTCGATTGTCTTCATCTATTTTTCCTTGCTCAACTTTCAGATGCCGGCCTCTTTGGTGTCGGTGTAAAGCACCTAACCAATTCCAAATCTCTTTTCGGGTAGGAGTGAAAGTCGGCGCCAACAATCGTTCTAATTCTAGAATTAGTTTGTTAAGAATTTGTTTATTGTTCGGGCTCAAAAAAACTTTATCAATGTTAAGTTGATATTTGCGCGGGATCATTTTTAATAAAATTTTCATCTTAGCCTATTAAAAATGAAGAAAAATAATTAAATCAAAAAAACAGAAAAAAAATTAAATTGTTAAAAAAAACATTAAAAAAAATCATAAAAAAATTTTCGCAAAAAATTATAAAAGGAAAATCATATAAAAAATATTAAAAATTTGCAAAAAAGAAAAATTGTAAGGTTAAAATCTAAAAAAAAACAATCAAAAGATAAAAATAAATTATTAAAAGGAAATAATTGTAAAATGGAATCGTAAAAATTTTAAAATTCGTAAAAAAATTAATAAAGCATAAATAAAAATTATAAAAAAAAATTGAAATAAAAAATTAAAAAGAAAATTAAAAATCGTAATAATGAAAAGATATAAATCGTAAAATAAATTAAAAATCGTAAATAAATATAAAAAAATCAAATTGTTAAAAAGAAAAAAATCGTAAAAAAAAAAGTTAATCATAAAAGATAAGAAAAAACTGAAAAATCGCAAACAAAATTAAAAATTGTAAAAATTTGTATTAAACTTACCCGAGCTTCTTTCGGATCAAAAGATCTTTTTGCACTTAGTTGAGATGGCTGTATTTCGGAACTACTTTTACCATCATTACCATCAGATAATTCACCTTCACTTTCACTTTTTTCGCTTTCTGAAATCGTTGATCCTGCAGTTTTGGATTGCAGGTCCGATTCCTTGCCAAAACTTTCGTTGATAATGATTAGGGCCTCGATTTCTTCTTTGGCTTGTTTGTTTTCAGCCTCCAAATCGGCTACTCTGCGCTTTAACTTTACAATTTCTTCACGCAAACTTTCGTTTTCTATAAAAATAGGTAATAAAAACAAAAGATTAACAAAATAAAACATACAAAAATGAGAAAGATAATCAAAATTATCACAGCTTTCGGCTGCCGTTTCCCAACATATATGTTGGGAAACAGCAGCCAAAATTTTTTATAACTGAATTGATTATAAAACCTGCTTCCGACTCTTCAAATGACTTTTGTCGTTGAATATTTTGTTGTTTTTCTTTGTACATGCTTTCGGGTAATCGAAGTGATGGATATCTTTACTTTAAGTTGGATAAAGCAGAAGTTAATTCAGGTGATGAGATAATAACAGATGAAGTTGGATAACTGAAAGTTGATTTTGTAGGAGAAGTAGTCGAATAAGCAGCAGGTGTTGAAGGTCTAGCAAGTGGTGAAGATCGAACAGGAGAATGTGGTAAAGATCGAATGGGCGAATGTGGTGCAGATCGAATGGGAGAATGCCAGTTTGACGAAGTCCAGTTGAAGGTAAAGTTTCGGATGAAGGTAAAGGATTTTTAGTTAAAAGTTCGATTACAACAATAGGTTCTTGTTGTTGACTTTCGGATGTATCACATTTTAAAGGTTTTCGTTGGTTATTTGGTCGTTTTGACATTGTAAAAAAAAAAATATTGAGGAAATATTTGAGAAGTGTAGAGAAAAAAAATATATCGAAAGAAATATTTGAGAAGAAAAAAAGTAGGTTATAAGTATTCAAAAGAAAAAAAAGAGTTTGGTTTAGTACCGAAAAAAAAGAGTTTGGTTTAGTGACGAAAAAAAAAATTGAAGTTGCAGAAAAAAAACTCGTAGAGAAAAGTCTTAACTTTTATAAATTGCATTCGATCTCCGATTTTGTATGCAACTGTATTGTTTGCAATTTTGTTTAAAACTTTGACATAATTGAAACTTATGCCGGAGATATTATACAGTTATCATATTTGTGATCAATTCATGATCACGGGATAGACATTCAAAATCCTAAGGTGGCATCAAGAAAAACCTGATTTTATACATTCTGCAGTAATCGATCTGATCTATGATTAATTAAGTTCATTTTATGCAATCAATCGATCGAATCTTATACAATCAAAACAATCAAAAGTTAGACAAATCGTGTAAAAAAATTAAACAATTAACAAAATTTAATTTAATCTTGCATAATACTGTAATAGTTCTAATGTTGTCAAATTTTTTATTACACAATGCTAAATTTTTAATATGCTGAAAACCATGGTTTTTTTTATTTGCTGAAACAAGTGATTTAATTATGTATTGTTCGCAAATAAGAACTAAATTATTTTAATATATTGTTAATATGTTTTGTAATTAGGGACTAATTATTACGCTTTGCAAAATGATATACTTTTGTTCAAATTTTTAGATCTGCATACTTGATTGTTATCTGATTTGACGTACTTTTGATCAAATGTTTAGATCGCATACTCGATTGTTATCTGATTGCATGATTGTAAAAAATTGTAAAGTGTATTTTTTTGCTAAAAATTCAATATAAATATGTTATTTTCATTGACTATATTTATGTTTACTAAAAAATATTGCGAAGCAATCGGTCAACAATCAGGTGATTGTTCAAGCGATTGTCAGTGATCTATCAATTTGAAACAAATCGCAATAATCAAATCATGTATTATTCGTATTTTTTGAAGGTTGATTTTTGACATAGTTGCTCTTTGTATTGTTATTTTATAATACTGAACAAAAATAATCAATATTGAATTGTATAAAAATCATCAATTTTCGTTTAGAAAAATTGTATAAAAATCATCAATTTTCGTTTAGAAAAATTGTATAAAAATCATCAATTTTCGTTTAGAAAAATTGTATAAAAATCATCAATTTTCGTTTAGAAAAATTGTATAAAAATCATCAATTTTCGTTTAGAAAAATTGTATAAAAATCATCAATTTTCGTTTAGAAAAATTGTATAAAAATCATCAATTTTCGTTTAGAAAAATTGTATAAAAATCATCAATTTTCGTTTAGAAAAATTGTATAAAAATCATCAATTTTCGTTTAGAAAAATTGTATAAAAATCATCAATTTTCGTTTAGAAAAATTGTATAAAAATCATCAATTTTCGTTTAGAAAAATTGTATAAAAATCATCAATTTTCGTTTAGAAAAATTGTATAAAAATCATCAATTTTCGTTTAGAAAAATTGTATAAAAATCATCAATTTTCGTTTAGAAAAATTGTATAAAAATCATCAATTTTCGTTTAGAAAAATTGTATAAAAATCATCAATTTTCGTTTAGAAAAATTGTATAAAAATCATCAATTTTCGTTTAGAAAAATTGTATAAAAATCATCAATTTTCGTTTAGAAAAATTGTATAAAAATCATCAATTTTCGTTTAGAAAAATTGTATAAAAATCATCAATTTTCGTTTAGAAAAATTGTATAAAAATCATCAATTTTCGTTTAGAAAAATTGTATAAAAATCATCAATTTTCGTTTAGAAAAATTGTATAAAAATCATCAATTTTCGTTTAGAAAAATTGTATAAAAATCATCAATTTTCGTTTAGAAAAATTGTATAAAAATCATCAATTTTCGTTTAGAAAAATTGTATAAAAATCATCAATTTTCGTTTAGAAAAATTGTATAAAAATCATCAATTTTCGTTTAGAAAAATTGTATAAAAATCATCAATTTTCGTTTAGAAAAATTGTATAAAAATCATCAATTTTCGTTTAGAAAAATTGTATAAAAATCATCAATTTTCGTTTAGAAAAATTGTATAAAAATCATCAATTTTCGTTTAGAAAAATTGTATAAAAATCATCAATTTTCGTTTAGAAAAATTGTATAAAAATCATCAATTTTCGTTTAGAAAAATTGTATAAAAATCATCAATTTTCGTTTAGAAAAATTGTATAAAAATCATCAATTTTCGTTTAGAAAAATTGTATAAAAATCATCAATTTTCGTTTAGAAAAATTGTATAAAAATCATCAATTTTCGTTTAGAAAAATTGTATAAAAATCATCAATTTTCGTTTAGAAAAATTGTATAAAAATCATCAATTTTCGTTTAGAAAAATTGTATAAAAATCATCAATTTTCGTTTAGAAAAATTGTATAAAAATCATCAATTTTCGTTTAGAAAAATTGTATAAAAATCATCAATTTTCGTTTAGAAAAATTGTATAAAAATCATCAATTTTCGTTTAGAAAAATTGTATAAAAATCATCAATTTTCGTTTAGAAAAATTGTATAAAAATCATCAATTTTCGTTTAGAAAAATTGTATAAAAATCATCAATTTTCGTTTAGATAAAATTGTATAAAAATCATCAATTTTCGTTTAGAAAAAAGCTATTGTCTTTTGCAAATTCCATCTTTATTAATTATTAAAATGTCATCAAGAAAACGATCGCTTTCGTCTTTATTAAATGAAGAAGGTGTATCAAAACCACCACGAAAAAATACAAAACAAAGAAGAAAGGTTATATGTAATTGCGATAAGTGCAATGGATCGCTTGTCGATTATAGAACGAAAGTTGCTCATGAAAGTAGGATACAACAACCACCAAAAAGACAAAGTTCGGCATTATCGTCACAAGAACAAGAAGAAATGGGTGGTCCAAGTTCTTCACAAGATTTAATGGAAGAAATTGAAGAAATTGAAGAAGTTACTGACACTCCAGTGTCTGATGTGAACGAATATATTTTTAAGCCCAGAGTCAGAAATCCGGTGTTAAATAGGGTTATGTCTTTTAATGTTGATTACGAACATTCAGCAGGTGAAGAGTTTGGTTCAAATTCGGCAGTTGAAGATGAGTTTGATGAAACACTCGATGTGTATACCGAAGATGACAACTTTTCTGAAACTAGCACTGAATCTGATGAAAGTTCTGACAATAGCGATAATGTTTTCGAAGACTATTCGGCCCCCGATTTTGAAATGCCACGAGAACCCAAAAATGTACATAACGACAATCGATTTACATGGATACTTTTATGGATCATGAACTTCAAAATACAGTATAATATATCGGAAGGTGCAATTGAAGCGCTTCTAAAGTTTATGAAGTTAGTACTAATTGTAGTTGGTGGTATTGAATTTAACAACTTTCCTACATCCAAGTATAAAGTGAACAAAGCACTTGGATTGTCTGACGAATTTATTAGTTTTGTGTCATGTCCTAAATGTCATAAACTATACAAGGAGGAAGAAGTGATAAAGTTTAAGTATAATAACCAGGTATCAATTATGAGTTGTACCCATATAGAATTTCCTAATTCAAAAATTAGAAAAAACAAGATTTGCGGCACCAATTTATCAACGCAATCTAAGTTGTTAGATGGAAAGATCGTAAATCGACCAGAGTTGATTTTTCTTTACAGCCCAATTAGACATCAATTGGATAACATGTACCAGCGTCCAGGTTTTGAGAATAGTCTTCGGCATTGGGTAAATCATTCAAGCTTCGATGATATTTTATGCGATATTTATGATGGTGAAATTTGGAAAACCTTTAAAGATGAACCATTCGGCGAAGATTCGGCGCTATTTTTCTGTAATGAAAAGGCGGATTCACATTTGGGATTGATAGTAAACCTTAATTGGTTTCAACTATTCGATGGTGTATCGCATAGTACTGGTGTATTATATGCATCCATTGCGAATCTGCCATGTGACATTCGATTTAAGCATGAAAATATGTTAGTTTTAGGCATATTACCTGGGCCGGATGAAGTGAGTTTGCATAAAATAAACCATTATCTTTCCCCAGTTGTTGACGAATTAGAGTCCCTTTGGCGTGGTGTGGTACTAAATTCAACAGCTGAGTTTTTAGAAGGAAGAATAATTCGTGCTGCTTTGATACTAATTTCATGTGATATTCCAGCTGCTCGAAAGTTATGTGGGCATATATCGGCATTAGTATCATGTCATTGTTGTGAGAAAAGTGCTAATTACGTTAACAGACATTTTAATTTCGGCAGTATGCAAAATATAAATGAATGATTCGTTCAAAAAGATTTAGCAGTACATCAGAAAAAGGCTCTTGAATGGAGACATTGTAGTTCTGATGCTAAAAGAAAGCGTTTTGTTAAAGACAATAAAGTTCGATGGTCAGAATTACTTCGTCTAAATTATTTTAATCCTATTTGTCATGTTATCATTGATCCTATGCATTGCCTTTTTTGGGCATTGCTAAATGGATTGTTAAGCGAATATGGATCGACAAAGGCATATTGACCCAAAATATGCTTACACAAATTCAATCCAAGGTGAATAGGATCCAAGTTCCATCAGATATCGGCCGGATTCCAGGAAATGTGAGCAGTGGAGATGGATTTTCGAATTTTACAGCTGATCAGTGTCAAAATTTTTTTACAATTTATGCTACTGTTGTTTTCTGGGAACACCTTTCAAATGATGATCGGCAAATTTTAATACAATTTGTAAAAATTTGCCAGATCTTAGTATCCAGAATAATGGAGCGCGACCTAATGAATGAAGCTCACGAAAGGTTGATCAATTTGATAAAACTTATAGAAAGAAAATATGGGCCCGAAAAAATTACCCCTAATCTACATCTTTCGTTACATTTATGTGAATGTGCACAGGATTATGGTCCACTATATTCCTTTTGGTGTTTTTTATTCGAAAGGATGAATGGAATATTAGGGTCTTTGCCGAATAGCAATCGAAAAATAGAACCTGAATTAATGCAAAGACTAATGAATAATAGTCGCATTGTTAGCTTAACAGCTGCATCTGAAGTGGAAGGACTAGAATTGTTGCCAAATCGATCTGAAGTAGAGTCACTTTCGGATGCAAATCAGTTTTCTTCTAATGAAATGCGTAGGTTTTTATTTAATACGTATAATATTCAAAAATCGGTTATTACTGGTTCAGAACGATTTCCTGGCGAGTTATTACCACCTCAACGGCAAAAGTTAATAATTCCTGCTGATTTATTGGACTTGCTAGTAGAATATTATACTGCGACTTATGAAAATTTGAGTTTTAGAAAATCTTTTGCTGACAATCTTGATGACTCAATTATTGTTCTTAACCGGGCGGACCAATATGGAAGATGCAGAATAGGATCAGAAATATTTGGTTCTGACATGTCTTCTCGGCATGTAAAAAGTTTGTTTGTTTTGGCCCGGTTTGTGAATCAAGATGAAAGTATTAATTTGTATCCCAGACAAGTCCAATATTTCATTAGTCATTCAGTAAATCTGCTGAATCAGTTTATTGAACACAAATTGGTATACATCAAATGGTATAAGCCTGTAAGTTCAGCGGCAACTCGATTTCATTTTAGCAGCAATGATGATGCCGAAACATATAATGTCGAACTTTGGAACACTCAATTTTATCCGATTCATCGTGAATGTATTATTCCGGTACATAATATTTTTAGTCGATTTATACCATTCAAGTATAAAATATCAGATAGACAAAATTCTCGAGAATATTTAGCTGTAATTCCTTTAAATCGTAAATTTAATATTTAATATATTTAATCTAAATTTAGTAATTAATAATGCGATTTTTAAACTATTTTTACTTATTTTTTAATTTACATTGACTTATATTGTTTACAATCGATTGCAATCATTCAAGTTCATATCGATAAAATTATATCAATATCCATCTTATTTAAAAATATCTTTGATATATGCGAATTATATGTTTTATTTGATGAAACTTATACAAATTGTTAAAATAGCCGAAATTATACGATTTATATAATTAATAAAAACGATAAATTTCAGCTGCTGATTTTTCTATTTTTGCTGATTTTTGCTGATTTTTATTTATAAAAATCGGTATACAAACGGATATTATACCAAATTTACTTTTTAAACATTTGGTTATAGCCAAATATTAATCGATTTCTTTCTTTTAATGCCGATTTGTATACGAACCTTGTAGTGCCGAATTTTGATATTTTGCCTAGTGAAAATCTTATGATTCATAAAATTTTACTAATTAATTCTAACTTTATGCACTAAGTAAACTTGTCAGCACCAAAAAATAAATATAAGTATAAAATTTAGAGTCTGAGTCTGGTTCGATCCTGGACTGACCTGAACCGGACCTATTTTGATCTTGGCCGGACCTGAACTGGACCTAAGGGAAGTGCCGTTTATTATGTAATTTATTTTTATTAGAAGGTCATACCCCCTCCCTCCTTGTGATCTAATTAACAGCCAATAATAATTTTTATATATAATAAATAGATGTGATAGACTGCTAACCCCCTCCTCCTCTTGAAATTACGTAATAAACTGCACTTCTCTAAGGGCAGTGTCATTAATCACCTGATTATTTTTTATCAGAGGCCTACCCCCTCTATTTTTTAATATACATATAGTCAGGTTTTTATATATAATTTCAACTTTTTTGACCCCCCCCTAGAAAATCACCTGATTTTTGTCACTCTCTAATCATTTGTTGTTTAAGTCACCCTCCTAAAAAATTTTGAACTTGTTATATTAAACAAATAATTAAATTGAAGTGGCCTAAACATTATTTTTTTTACAGTAAAAAGAAAATTTTATACTATAATACAAGGGAGTGCTATTTATTATATAGTTTTTATCATGGATATATGGTCAAAGCCTTGATTATGTTATACAAACTTGCTAATTAACCAATCAGATTCAAAAAAATATATATAATATATATTTTATATATATATCAACTTACAAAAAACATTCAACTCTTTTTACTGATCCTTTGTACCAAAAAGGTGCTAAACAAAAACCATCAACACATATAAAAACACTTAGATTTTTTAATTTTTTCTCTTAAAGGAAAAAGTAAGAAAAGAAAAAAATATATAAACTTTAATAAAAACATTTTTTCAACTTTTAGTAGATGCTTTTAAGAATTCAACTCTTTCTGACAATCACTTGGACCAAATTTCTGACGAAAAAAAACAAAAAGTTTTTTGTTGGAGCGTGTATAGAGGTACACAGAACCTACGGTTTGTACAAAGGTCAACTATCGCTATTATCTAAAGACTCCTTTGATATATTCGGCATGCAAGCCAAAAGTATTTTGGTACAAGATAACTGGCAAAAGGTGGCGCCCTTGTACAGAAAATTTTGGTGGAGTCATTATTTCCACTCCATCGATGAAGTAACCTGTGATCATGTAACGGGAAATAGCAAAAAAATAAGTTTTCCAACAATACTCTCTTTTAAATTTCTTACATCAGCAAAAATATATATGCGTAAACTTGCGCAAGTTTTTACAGTATATAAGAAAATCGTAAACTTATGTAATATTTAGTGTAAAATTGTGTAAGTCTTATGATGTGTAAGAAAATTGTGAATTTATGTAAAAATTTTCTGTAAATTTACGATTTTCTTATGATATATAAGAAATTGTAAATTTATATAAAATTTTTACATAAATTTACAATTTTTTTATGGTACGTAAGAAAATTGTAAACTTACATAAATTTTTTACATAAATTTACAATTTTCTTACAGTGCATAAAAAAAATAAAAAAACCATTTTACACTAATTTTCGAATTATTTCAAAATGAATCAATGTTTAACTAATATTTTTGAAATATTTCGAATTATTTCGAAATATTTTTTTAAAAAAAAAAAAAATCTGAAAAAAAATTTTTAAAAAATTTTTACGCCTATTTAATCCGTAATGTATTCTAGATCATAAAAATATATACTACAAAATATAAAAAAAACTTAAAAAAAAAAAAAAA
>QKWP01001518.1:68418-78964 GCA_003550325.1 Gigaspora rosea
GTTTTTTTTTTTTTTTATTAATTTATTTTATTTTGGCACTTTGCAAAAACTTTCAATGATTTTTGAATTGCAAGACCATGAACTCTTACTTCAAGGAAATGGAGGTTTGGAGCTTCGTTTATTTTTTTACTTAGTTTGCTTACATTTTTGTTTTTGTTTTTTTTTTTTTTTACTTATTTTTTTAATTTTATTTTATTTTATTTATCCCTTACTTCTTTCAAAACTTTGCAAAAAAATGATTTGACTTTTCTGATACTTTACAAAAATACCAATTCTAACGTTTCTAGCACTTTGCAAGAAGTCACAAATATAATTGAATATAAGCAAGTATAAGTGAATATAAGCAAATATAAGTGAATATAAGCAAATATAAGTGAATATAAGCAAATATAAGTGAATATAAGCAAATATAATAGTTTATATTTTTTTGTTTTTGTTTTTTTTTGTTATTTTTTTCGGGTTTGTTTTTTGTTTTTTGTTTGTTTTTTTTTTACCAGCACTTTTTAGAAAGTTGCGAATATGAACAAATATAAGCAAATATAATAGTTAAACAAAGAAGAGAAATAATAGCTACTACAGGGTAAGAAAAATACGTGTATAGAGCTATTATTATGCAATGAAGTGTGAAAGTAGTTTAAAATATTACTATTTTTTTCATTTTCATTTTTTTGGTTTTACAGTATTTTTTTTTGTTATTTTTTTTATTTTAGGAAATAGCAAATAGAGCGAATATTAGCGAATATAAGTGAATATTATAGTTAAAACAAAGAAGAAAAGAAATAATAGCAAATTGCAGGATGAGAAAAATAAGTGTTTAGAGCTAGCATTATGTAACAAAGTGTGAAAGGATTCAAAATATTACTATTTTTTCATTTTTGCTTTTTTTTATTATTTTTTCGATTTTAGTTTTTTTTTAGGTTTATTTTTTTTTGTCATTTTTTTTATTTTTTCATAAAAAATATATAATAATATATAATAAAATATATAATATTGATTAAAAATATATATTAAATTAAAAGATAAAGTATAATTATAATAATAAATAAAAAATATAAAATTTTATATTAAATTGCGAAACCTTGTATAAATATGTGAAAATATGCAAAAATTTGTAAAACGTTTAAAAAATTTGCAAAAAGTATGATTATGTGAATTTTATTATTAATTAATTATTAATTAATCATAATATCGTAATATATTATTGATTTATGCCAGTTTTCGCCAGTTTTCACAAGTTTTCTATATTTGTTGTTCATAATATTTTTGCTATATTTCGAATTTACTATGCTGTAAAAGTTCGTAATTATTACATCTTCATAATACTCCGAAGTTACTATAGTGTAAACTTTCATAATTATTACCCCTATGTAATGCTCCGAACTAATCATAAGTTTTTTGCAAGTTTACCCCCGTGTAAAAACTTATGGAGGTTTACGTATATTTTTTTTTGCTAATGCATAAAAGTCCAAAAATTGATTTTTTGAATATCTAAAAATAGAATAGATTTGGTTTCCTCTAGCCTTCTTAAATTAAAAATTTAACCTGTTAGTTTAAAATAGAAAAGTATGAGGTGAAATGTCACATCTTCTTTCTGTAGCAGTTTAATGGTTAGTCCTGACTGCAAGTGATAGACTTGCCCTATTGCATAGATCATTAGATGATTAGTTAGAAATTTTAAATATAGTATTTCTTTATATATCATCCTGATATAATTGTAACCTACTATCCTATTTCTGTACTTGATATTAATAAATAAAAAAAAAAAAAATAGAATAGAAATAATTGACCTAGTGGATAAATATTTTATCATCAATTTTGTATAAGACTTCATTACACAATTTTAATTATTATCCAATAGCAAAAAAGTTTTGCAAAGATCATATCTAAAATTAGCAGAAAATCAAATTTGGGTTGTTTTAGTTATACAGTCAAACTTCTATAAATGCAACTCATAGGGACAAGCCTACAATGTGCATTTAGAAAGGTTGGCATTTAGAGTAGGGTAGGTGGCATGGGTCCCGGGGCATGCCTTTAGACCAAAAGGCATGCCCCTATCATGTGATCATGGGAAGGATCATCACGAATATGATTGGTCGATATAAGAAACTTAGAATTAAGGAATTAAATAATCGTATCAAAAATGAATGGACCAAATACAGTCAGACCTTTCTAAGTGTACCCTCTCTAAGTGCACACCCTTTCTAAATGCATGCTTAAGTGCTGGTCCAAATATATATTTGATCTTTATAAATGCACTTTTTCTTATTATTCACCAAATGCACGTTATGAAAATATGGTTCCAAGAGTATATACTGACTGTATATTAAATAAAAATTTGTAATTTTTAAATTCAAAAAAGAATAAAATTATTTTTGAACCATTTATTTGGCTTTATTACATAAAAAGATCTATTTTGAAAAATTTTAAGTATATTGCTCATGTGCATATTAATGATTTATATACCTAGAGGCATGCTCTAGAGCGCAATAAGAGGGTTATGTTTCAGCTTGAGAGCATGGCCTAAAATTTTACCGTGCCCCCTACCATAATTTAGAGAGAGCCAATTAAATTGTAGCTTTAAAAATTAGATTATCAAGTTTGTATAACTTCTACTAAAAACTATATAACCTACCTTAAATACTAAAATTTGATTGGCTATGTGCATTTAGGGAGGTTAATGTGATATAAAATGTTATTCAAAGAGAATGCGCATTTACAAAATAAAAAATGTGGATTTAGCACTAATAACATCTTACAGAAAAAAAAACATGCATTTAAAGAGATATTGCATTTATAGAGGTTGCATTTATAGAGATCTGACTGTACAATTTTTATTTATGATTTACTCAAAAAAATTTTTTAGTACTATAGGGTCATTAGGACCCTAAAATAAATATAGATAGATCAGGTTAATTATAAAATTGCTAAAATAGAAAGATCTATAGAAAACCTCAAAAATAAGCAAAATCTTACTATAAATAGAAAAGATCTGAATAAAAACACCCAAAATAAGCAAATTAATATCTAATCTATTTATATATATTTTGGGGCCCTAGTTATTTTTAAGCCTAAACCCCATATATTAAGTTAACTTTGCTTTAACTGACCCTAAATATAGTAATAATTATATATGAGAACGAAAGCATTTCGGGTTCTAAAACCCGAAATTAAAGTTTAAAAACAAAATTGTTTTTGATCTATTTTACTTGAAAGATGAAATTATTGGATACTTTTTTTGAATAGACGAAATTATAAGAAACATATCTATATAAATTTTATTTACTCTTCCTTATAAAAAATTTTAATTTTTTCTAATGAAGACGAAATAGGCCTTTTTTAAAAATCAATTTCAGTGGCATCACTAGTAATAATATAGCTATATTGCCAATTTTATTCAGATTGGCAATTAAAGTGATAGTAACAATACTAAGATTAATTTTTGATATTTTATAATAAAGTAAATTTATTTATTGCCCATGCGATGCGCCTTATATGTTGCTCTCCCAATCAAATTTCAAGATCAGGTGTAATATTACATGATCAAAAAATTCAAAACAAACATTCGTTTTGTCATAAATCGTCTATAACTTAAAATTGAGTATATAAAACTACTCTTAGAATTCTAACAAAAAAAAATTCCTTGCAAAATTTTACTATAAAAACCCCCTCTCGCTAGTCTCTCGCTCATATACACAATCTATATCTCACTCTAACCCTATCCAATGAAAAAATGAGTTATTTTAATTGTTTTGATTTTACGTTATACCTGATTTTATAATCTGCGGCAGGTGCGACAACATCACATATGCGATGTATAAATTATTTCTTTATAATAAGAAATAATTTATACATTGTACATGTGATGTTGTCGCACCTGCTGTGGATCATAAAATCAGGTGTAATATAAAATCAAAAAATCAAAACAATTAAAATACAGTAATTTATTTTTTTCTTTGGTTAGGGTTAGGATAAGATATAGATTGTGTTTATAAGCAAAAAAGGGCTTTATAGTAAAATTTTGCAAGGAATTTTTTTTGTTAGAATCCTAAGAGTAGTTCATATACTCAATTTTAAGTTATAGATGATTTTTAACAAAATGAACGTTTGTTTTAAATTTTTTGATTGTGTAATATTATACCTGATCTTGAAATTTGATTGGGAAAATGATATATAAAGCATATCACATGAGCAATAAATAAATTTACTCTTATAATAATTAGTAAACAAAACATAAGTTATTTATATTTGTCGCAGATTATTGTGAAATCAGATTATCATAAAATCTACGTGAACCATAATCGACCTGTAACTGTGCACCAATCCAAATTCAGCTTGTAATCAACCTATTGATTAAATCAGATCTTGTGTAATTTGATTATCAAAAAAAACAATCAAATAGTTTTTTTCTTCAGAAGTAACAAAAAAAAACATCATTCAAGAAAAACAACATCACCTAAAAAAAACACTTTTACTCAAGAAAAGAACAACATCCATCCAAGAAAAAGTAGTACCCACCACCCACTCAAGAAAAGCAACGGCCACCACTCATCCAAGAAAACAACGGCCACCGCCCACTAAGGAAAAAAACTTTTGTTTTTTTTTTAACATGCCGCCAATTCCCAAAATTCCTGAGATAGTTCAAAAGTATTAGGTAATAGTTAAATATATCCATTCAGGAACTTTTCCAAATAGCATTCTAAAGAGCCCTATTACCCCACTATATGTTCCAACTTCGTTCACTACTACAAGAATTTTGAAGTCAATGAAAATGGAGTTCTTTACACTAAGCCTGTAGGACCCGAACAATCTATGTAAAATCATATTTGAAAAATAGCTAATAAAGGACCGTTTTTTAAAAAAGGTTATATTTGAAAAGTAGGTATTGAAAAAAAAAGTTATATTTGAAAACAGCTAAATGGAAAAATAGGTATATTTAAAAGAATGCTAATAGGAGTAATTTTTATAAATCTTATATTTGAAATATACTAATGAAAAATACAGGCCATAATAGTAACTCGACAAGTAATAAATACAAAAATCAGAAAAATACAAAAAAGGGTGTGGCGACTTAGAGAAGTTGGTAAGTTGTCACCCCCATACGGCAGGTCTAGGGTTCAAATCCCACTGGCGACGCTTTAAAAAATAGATCTGTGTTCTGGTAACTGCTTCTCGTCGATTTATTGGGTATATTACCTGTAGCCTTGGTATACCATCTTGAATGGGAGCTTTCGGGCATAGTTGTGTACCATTACATAGACAAAGCCAAGGAACCAGAGAAACAGAAACCTGTATAAAAAGTCCTGAGTAAGGAGGTAACAATGATCTTTGATGGTGTTACCAGAACTGGAGTATCGGAAACCAGACCTGGAGAACTGAACGATAAAAGACCTTCAGAGAAGAGGGTCCACCAACCTGGCCGCCGGAGACGCATCTGAGGAAAAGAACCTATGTTACGGAAGTAGGTACCAAGGGAAGAAAAACCATATGGCAACTAAAGCTAGGTAAATCGATCCTTCCAGGCTAACTAGATTGGAAGTTTGGGGTATTCGGGAAAGGACCGGTATGTAGGGTTGGGGGCACGGTGTCCCAGGGCATGCCTTAGGGGCATGCCCTCCTGGGCATGCCTTTGAGCCAAAAGGCATGCCTCTATCATGTGATTATAAATCTGAATCATGTGAATTGGTATGCATTGATTGGCCAATTTTTGTAAATCATTTGGTAATACAAAATCTGGTTGGCTAATAAAAATAAATTCAAACCAAATTCTATTAATTCTGATAACTATTATTATTGTGTATTTGGTTAAAAAAAAAACTTGAATTTATTTATCAATCAATACATATTATATTTAATAACAAAATAAAAAATAAAATAACATAAATGAATTAAAAAATTGGTAACTATCAATAAAGTAATATATGTACATGGAGTATAAAAAGTAAAGAACATAGCATATAATTATATAAATCCTATATATACTCTATATCTAATATATTGTAGCTTTTAAAACTTTGTTAAATAATCTATAATTATATGGAATATTTAATCTATAAGACAAAAAGTGTATTTCATCGCTAACTTTTAATTTATTTCTCTATTTTCTGAATTATTTTTAATATAGGTAAAATAAGAGTAGTTTCAGAATTTATTCATTTAAAAGCAAATAATATATATAGTACAGTACAATATATGATAATAATTTAGTAATTTACCAATCAGAATTAAAGCTTGCTATACTACATATCATATGATTTATATATAGGGGGCATGCCCGGGGCACAATAAGAAAGGGCATGCCTCAGCCCGAGGCATGCCCCCTAGGGCATGCCCAAAATTTTTACCGTGCCCCCAACCCTACCGGTATGAAGGAAAAAGTAGGTACCGGGATTAAAGTGAACCTTACAAGGGCAGAAGTAGGCAACTCAGGGGTTCAAGAGTACTACTCTGACCACAAGTGTTGGCCTCGGTTAATGCGCTATTACTGAAGCGTAGGTAGATACCTGTGTGGGACAAGGAGCTATCCTACTAAAAAGTCAGCTGTTGGGTGCAATTCCCTTGCCGCAGTTGCTGGCCCTCCGGGGCTAGACGCAAATATGCTATTCTTGGGGCCTTAGGTTCTTGGGAAATGTCGACTCTTGAAAGTATTCTTGAATGGAGTCATGTGATTCTTAACTAGAATTTCCCCTAAGGGTGCTGTCAATGGAAAGTCAAATTGGAGGTGGAAGTTCATAGTGGAACTTGGAGGATGAGACTTGGTAGACAGTATCTGGGTGAATGGTGTACGCCGAGGCGTATCGAAGAGGAAAAAAAAATTGCAAAAAATTGGATAAAAATTAATCAAAACGGCTTTTTTTTTTTTAAATTTTTTTTTTATTTTGTAGTATATATTTTTATGATTTATAATACATTACGGATTAGATGAACATATGAAATTTTCAAAATTTTTTTTTTTTTTTTTTTTTTTTTAGAAAACTTTCTTTTTTTTTTTTGTTTTTAGAAAATGTTTTTTTTTTTTTTTTTTTTTAATATAAGTTTGGTTTTTTTTTTTTAAAAAGGGTAATTTTGGTTTTTTTTTTTTAGAGAACATTTGTTTTTTTTTTTTTTTTTTTTTGTGTTTATTTGGTTGTTTTTTTTTTTTTGGAATTTTTTTTGTTTTTTTTTTTTTTTTTTTTTTTTTTTTTTAAAAATGGTTTTTTTTTTTAATGAACATTGGTTTTTTTTTTTTTTAGAGAATATTGTGCGAGTTTTTTTAGAAAACTTTGTGTGTTTTTTTTTTAGAAATATTGGATTTTAAAAAAAGTTAAAAGTAGATAAAAGTTTAATTTAATGTATGAAATATAGCTTATACATGCCAAACCAAAAGTGCTAACCAAAAAAATTTTTACTATAATACTCAAATATAATCTCATATAGATTATTCGGAGTCCTAAGCCCATGGTAAAGAATAGTGTAGTTAAGTTCAAAAAACACTATGTAGTCCCCAAATACGATGTAGAAATGCGTGCTTTAATTTTAGAATGCTTTTATAACCAAGCAAATTACCATGAATATCATAAAACTTTTTTCGCGATTTTAGAAAAACATATTGGAATCACACAAGAAGAGGTGAAACTATATATAAATGAATATTCCACCTGTACTATAAATACCTCTATAAAAGAAAAACTGATGTAATATCTGTAGTATCTTTGGGCCCATAGTAGCACATTCAAATCAACTTAGTTGACTTTCGCGATTTTGCTAAAGAGAATAAGGATTTTTCGTAGCAGCTTATATATATCTGTGTGTTTTCTAAATTTCTTGTCGCAGTCATGATAAAAAATAAGGAAGCAGGAACGGTTATGATACACCTTCTTAATTGATGATCCGCCAGTCAACTAATGCATATCATAGTATAACATGATGCAAATTACTATATAAATCACTTATAGACGAAATGCCACTCTCACCCAAGAAAAATTTTTTTTTACTGAGTTAATGAGTTATATTGACTAATTGAAAGTTGTAGAGCTTGTCGAGACGCATCTATAGTGGTTAGATTATTAAAATCAGCCTAGTAGATGCGAAGATATCGTCAAAAAACGATTGGGCGACTATATAAAATTTTATGTAAACAAACATTTGTTTACATAAAATTTTATATAGTCACCCAATCGTTTTTTGAAGATAACACAGCATCTACTGGGCCAATTTTGATGATCTCACCACTTTTATATTCGGCATAATGAGCTCTACAACTTTCAATTAATTGGCATGGTTCATTAACTTAGTAAAAAAAATTTTTCCTTGAGTGATTGTGGCATTTTTATCTATAATATAGATTATTATAGCAAAAACGCCACGATCACCCAAGGAAAAAAATTTTTTACTATATTAATGGATCATGCTGATTAATTAAAAGTTGTAGAGCTCATCAAAACGCATCTAACGGTAGTGAGATCATCAAAATTGATACAGTAGATGCTGAGTTATCTTCAAAAAACGATTGGGCGACTATATAAAATTTTATGTAAACAAATATTTGTTTACATAGAATTTTACATAGTTGCACAATCATTGTTCGATGATATTTTTGCATTTACTAGGCCGATTTTGATGATCTAACCACCGTTAGATGCGTCTCGATGAGCTCTACAACTTTCAATTAGTCGATATAACTCATTAACTTAAAAAGAAAAATATTTTTCCTTGGGTGATCATGGCATTTCGTCTATAAGTAATTTACATATAATTTGTATCATGTTACACTATGAACATGCATCAGTTGACTGGCGGATCATCAATTAAGGATGTTTTCAAGATCTTTGGGTCTCCTACAACTCTTCAAAGTGATAATAATAAGAATTTGTTGCAAATATAATTACACAAATTTGTAGGGCTATGAATATCAAAATTAGGCATGGTCAGCCTTGGCATCCACAGTCACAAAAACAAATCGAGCGGCTTAATCAGACTGTGGACCGTGGTTTTACAAAGTTACTTGGAATCAAAACAATCAACTGCAAAGAAAAGACTGGATTAATGTAATCGACGTATTTGTCACGTTGTATAATTTAACAGACCACATGGCACATAGCTATATGCTATACAAAGTACTTTTTAAATAGAAATGTATTGCGTCTATAATATCCCTAGCACAACTGGTTTGTTTATGTTCCTTGTTAAGATAGGGTTAGGAAGTTAAAAATTAGTAGGGTTAAAGTTAGAACGAATAGAGTTTAGGTTTAGAACTATTAGGGTTAGGGTTAGAACTAGTAAAGTTAGGGTTAGAACAAGTAGAGTTAGAGTTGACTATACTATATTTTTGTGATAACATACAAGGGCGTAATTTCGAATTTTGGCCTTTGTCCAAAATTCAAAATAATGCCTCTGCACGTTATTCTGATTAGATTTTAGAATTTTTTTCTTTAGAATTAACATACTAAACGATTATTTCTCTTTTTTTTATATAAATGAATTAGAAGAAGTCACTACCACTTAGACCACTACTACTGAATCCACTACTACCGAACCTACTACTGTCTAGGCTATTGCCATGGAAAATTTTATTTCACAAATACTGAAACTACAAGAATCTGTGAACAAATCACTTGAAAAATATCATGCAAGAATATATCGGCAAGGAAGTGCATATAGAAAAAAATGGCGAATAACACGATTAAAGCCGGGGCTACAATTGCTATTGCACCAGACTATAATATGAATTCGCAAACTAGAAAAAGGAAGTACAACTAATCTTTTTTCAGCAAGAAGTATTTAAATCACTTATATCCAACAATCAAACTGCTGTTGTTGAAATGAATGGCGAAGATATTTACAGTATATGTCAGACAATAAGCTACTACCTAAAATAAGCTACTTCTGATTTTTTTAAAACATTTTAAAAAATTCATTAGCAGTTGCTACATATAAATTTTTTTTTACTAAGTAAACTTCAAAAGTTCGATTAAGTAAAGTTGTTCAGCACATTAAAATACACTTATAGTAAAAATTTAGTAGTATTTGGACAACTTTTTATTAGTACGTTTTTCAATTTTTTCAAAAAACTCAATATTTCGAAAATAAGCTACTTTATGATTTTTTGTATAATTTTTGGCCAAAAAAGGTAGCTTAATTTCGGACACATATGGTATGTTTCTGTCAAGCGAGTTAAGACCATACGAAATAAGTTGTAAATAAATAGATGGGTGGACGAAGTTTTTTTTTGATTTTTTTTTTTAAAAAAAAAGATCAAAAAAACAGGTTTTTATTTTGAGGCAGAAAGTTTCAAAAAAAAAAAACAAAGTAAATCGGGTATTTTTAAAACATCTTTTAAAACATCTTTTTTTTTTTTTTTTGTAAGCCAACTTTTGATTCAATATAATTCAAGTTTTTACTTATTTTGATTACATAGTTGTGTTGGTAATCATGTTGGTAATCGCATTTCTCATTTAAAAAAAAAAAACAAAAAATCAAAACAAGCACCCAACAAAGTCCCAAACCATAAAGCTAAAAAAAACAATTACCTGAAGTCTAAGTTCAAACTAAAAAAAAAAAAAAAAAAAAA
>QKWP01001518.1:79921-120615 GCA_003550325.1 Gigaspora rosea
AAAAAAAAAGCAAAAAGCAAAAGCATATTTGAAAATACCTATAGTATATATATGCGTATATACGTAATCTACCTCTAGGGTTTACCGGGCCTAACCGGGCCTAATCGGGTATATCACAGAGGCCCGGGACCAGCCCGATATTTTTTAGGCCCGACCCGAGCCCGGCCCGCTTTATAAAAATGAGCCCGAAACTAGGCCCAAGCCCGGCCTGGCCCGCTAATTTCCGGGTTTAGCCCGGCCCACTCTGCACCCTAATTAAGGTTAACTATATAGTTAACTCTTTTAATCTGAACTGCTAGAACTGCTTTTTTTTACTATGTAAAAATTTGGAAAAGTTAAGTTTTCAAAAAGTTATATATGGCTTATCCGAACTTTATAATAAAATTTACAAATGTTCTAGGAGATTTTGTTTAGTTTAGAGAGAATTTAATAGTGTTCGGCTTAGAGAGATTCAGATTAGAGAGAGGCGACTGTATATAAAATATTGATTTTTACTAAAATTTATCTATAAAATATTTGGATGTTGATAAAGCACACCACTAGTGTTCAACACCATATATGTTTTGGTCAATCAAAATTTATGAAACTTGTATAACATAAAGATCAGGTGTAATCTGAATTTTTTGAAAAATGTTTTTATTCAAAAATTGTTAATATTAAAAAATTTTATTTAAAAACCTATCTTCAAGTTCTAACAAAAAAAAATTCTTTGCAAAATTTTGGTATATACTAACTCTAACCCAAACTTTAACAAAAACTCTAACCCTAATTCTAATAGCAAAAAATTTTTTTGCATAATATAATTTGTATTTACTAGTATTGAACACCACTAGTGTGATATATACATATTGAAATATTTTATTATTTGTATAATATTATTTCAAAATTGACCAATTAATTAGTAAGTAATACTTTAAATAAAAATGCTTTATACCTTTAAAAACTCTTTTCAAATCCTATTTCTAACTCTAAATATAAACTTATTAAAATTTGAAATTAAAAATTTTATATACAAAATAAAAATTAAAAAAAAAGTTATTACCTCAATCCATATCCGGATTTAAAAATACTATATTACATTATATCACATGACATAGTATATATCCAGTTAGGGTGTCCAGGATTATGGCCAAATTATGTATGTGGCAAACTGTAAATTATGCAAATTATGCAAGTTTTTAGCTTAAAAGTATGCAGCATATTATGCACTATATTACAAATTATATAAAATAAGCAAAAAATTTTTATAAACATATTATTTATAATTTAACAACTGTGTGAATACTCAGATATCTAAATAAGATATTAAATTTTTTTTAGATTTTTTATCTTGTATATTAATATATAGTATATGTGTACAGTACATATACAGTACTGCTTAAAATTGATCAAAAAAATTATTTAAAGTGCTGTGATTGGTTATTTGTCCTATCTATATAGAGTTTGGAACCGGTTTTATTTTTCATATGCTAACCTATCAAGCCAGTTTTAACTAGTGAAAAATACATCGGTTCCAAACTCTTGCTTTTTATTCTATTTTGAGCAATTTGATTGACCACAAACTAATGCACTCATATTATGCGAATTATTATGTGAAATGTCCCAAATTATGCAACTTTATGTGACGCATAATGCGTATGCGGTACAGGTCAAATTATGCGCATATTATAATCCTGGACACCTATATCCGGTTATATAAATCCAGATAGAGGTGTTAACTATAATATATGAAAATCACCATAGATGCGTTTTACAATCAATGAGTTTTTTTTTTTTATAAACTCTAGTATTAGAGAATCTGAAATGTTGGTAATAATAATTTTAGACTTTAGTAATTGTAGTTTCAGCTTTAACCAATATTAAACTTTTAGCAATAGTAAATTAAAAATAATTGTTTTTTTTTTTAAAAAAAAACAATATAATTTTATTGTCCAGAACGAAGCAGAGAACATCGTTACGACAGTACTTGACCAACACTATCACGTGCGTTCCATCTGTTCATTTCCGTATTTCTGATTCTGTTAATCACGAGAAAATATCAGCTATTTGCTATTCTTATATCTTCGAACATACAATGCTATGCATTTCCTAATTTTATTGTATTTTTAAAATAGCAGGCATGGGTATTATTTCAAACATTACACCTCTAAATATAGGATATTTAGAATTAAATGCGCGTCCTAAAATAACGCGCACCTAATGTAATATAATAATAACAATCGGGGTTTGAAATTGGCTCTCTATTTGAAATAATGCGCAGATACCAAGAATGGTTATACATATAATAGGAAGAGATACGGGGCTATGATTCTCTCTAATTACCAAATAAAATCATTATTGCTGTATTGAGCAAAATTAACAAATAACGATAACAGCAATTTGACTCAACCAGTCAAATGATTTTCTAAAATGTGCCACTTTGTATCATGTGTCAGCTAATCATTTGCCTACTTAAGCCAAATTACCGTTGCTAAAATTCTTGCCCAATAATGTATACTCATTTTGCAATTATATAATTACTAATTTTATATATTAATAATACGGTAGTGTGTGTTGTTTAATATATATAATTTTTTTTATTATTAAATTTAGTTTAATATGTATATTTATAAAATTTAATTATTAAAACCGGCAATGGCCCAACCGCCTTTATAAAATTTAGTTATTAGGCTCGGGCTGAGCTGGGCTGCAGGTCTCTACCATATATTATATTATATATGCATGCTTATCATGTGAAGAAACGGCTAATAATTTAAAATTTAAATCTACTATTATACTGACAAGGCTAAAGTTAAACTCGCCTATCGTTATATTCGTAATACAATAACAAACCTAATCTAAAATTCTATTCCTTCCAAAATTCTAAAAGATTATATATATATGTATCAATATACAAAATTTGGCTTCAGCCAATTTTAGCTTTATCCTTCGAAACTAATTATTATATAGAATATTATCAAAAAAAAAAAAAGCTTTATTTTTAAATCATTACTATTTTTTGGTCTATTATTCTATTAATCTAACATATTTACCTATCTACTACTTAACTATTATTGAACGAAATATTTTAACAATTTTTTCCATTGACAGTTATTATAATCAAAACTACGGAACAACAAAACAAGAACCTATAAAATTGACGTTATACAATACCTATGTTCAGATTTAATAATAAAACCAACAAATTAGAACAGTATTAGAACTATTGTAAATGCTAAAGAATAATTTTTTAATATTGTAAATATTTTGTCTAGTAATAAAAATTATTAACAAAAAAAAATTAAATTATAATTAAGAGAATAAAACCGCATACATACGTATATATATTTGTATAATATATTTTGTATATATATATTTGAGACGAGAACACAAATACTAATAATGTAATACAGTATATATATATATGCACACATACATATATATATTGTATATTAAGTATTACACACCGTAAAGTTGACATCTATCAATGATATGATGTGACAAATTTAAGCATGTATAGTTACACACATATTGTTATATGCATAGTGATAGGAGCAAATTCTTTATTAGATATGTGTAACAAAAATACGCATATACTTTTTTCAACTAAGATCATGCGAAAAAAAATCTTAAAATTACATAATACGTGACATATCGCGCGATAATAACTGTATGGCGTTTTGTATTGTATCCGATCATTAGTTTGTTCATAACCAAGATTGGAATCATAGGAAATGTCCCAGATGAGAATTTTTTTGACCAGAATTAGGAATTTTAGAGTTAAAGTTAGGATTTAGAATTAGGGTTTAGACAAGATTCTCATCCGAGACAAATTCCAATTTTAGTAGTACAACATATATCTGATATGTTCAGTGAAATAAAAACCGCGCTTATGTACCAGTATGTATCAATATGTATTTAATTAAATATATCTCTGAAGTTAGCAAAAGCATAATCAAAAAAGGCATTTTCATAGAACCTTTTTGTTTAAGATCATATGACATAAAAACATAATGTTTATTTTTTACTTAATTATTATAAATTAATTTTTTTTTTCTAAAAATATTTACAATTCTATATGCTGAGAAAAAAAATTTACTCAGATGAATTCATATATGATACAAATGTAGTTTGTGTTTGTTGTTTCGTATGTTTAAACAAAATGATAATAATTTTTTTGCGAATAAAAAAAAAATGCAAAATAGTTATTGTGTATAGGGGGTATATATAGAAATGCGAATGAAAATAAGTTTGCGATCAACGCAAAAATCCGAATCGAAATATGTTTTTGTTTGTGTTTGTGATTTATGCGATGTATACTATTATTAATATTAACAGCCAATTAAGTTTTTTTTTTTTTCTAAAACGAATTTACGAAAATAAATAAAATCTATTCTATATAATAATGCATACCGAATCTTGCCTAATTTGAAAAAAAGAAAAAAAAATTTAAGGAGAAAAAAGGGGGTTTAGGAGCAACAAACTCCTTTAAGGCTATCCATCATTATTCCTGAAGCGAAAATATCGTTAGGATAATAACCCCAAGTATCAGAATGTCCTCCATCTACGGAAATTCCTCTATAGTCACCAAAGGAAGTTGGTAAGAATTTTGAAGGAGAAAAGGAAAAGGAAACTGGATTTTCCACATTAACAGCTCTTGAAGTATGCTTTAAATTATGTTGAGATGTGGATTCTTGAACAGGTTCATAAAGATCGTCCTTAATTATTTGAGTATTTAGTTCAATACGAGCTTTTTTATCTTGTTCCAAGTAACCGCGATGTTCACGATAAATGTTAACGGAGCTAAGTTCTTCATCATAATCTTTACGACTGCGATTCGACAACAAACTATTGTTGCGAATGCGTTGAGAAGTGCGTTGAGTGGATTTAGTAGCAGTCATTTCTCCAGTCTTTGAATTCATGTTTTAATAATAATAATAATAAAAAAGCTAGTAATTTTAATTTGAAAAAAAAGGACTGATAATTTAAAGTTTCCTGCAGATGAGATTCGTTACAACGAACTGATGAAAGTTGTGTTCAAAATCCAAGAGTATTTATACTTTTGCCGGCAGCACGCTTTTTTTTAAAAAGGTCAAATGATAGTGTTTCACTTTGGGTTAGATTAAAACGCAAAAGTACATCAATACAAATACAGGCGAGATAAAATTAGATAATTCACCAAAAGAGGAAATTAATAAACTGTATGTGTGATAGTTTTTGATTGAAAGACTGTCACAACGCATAAAATATTGTGCCACAAATCTAATTTTATCTTCACCCGCCACAAACATATCATAAAATTTATGTTACAAACTCCGAAACAATGGAAATTCGTCTAACCCCGACACTCATTTTAATTCGCCGACCGTTATTTTTGGAATAAGGTGAAAACCCTAACCCTAATCTCATGTTTGTAGATCACAGTCTAAAATTAACTCTTATGAACTCATTGATGCAATGATATTAATAAGCAAATGAGGCGATAATAAAAACGGTAAAGGTTGTGCCGTTTCTATCTAACTACGTACGTACATGCCTACCTCGGAAAGACGTACGTACATACTTCGTACATAGAATTGAATAAAAAAAAAAAATTGAATAACGATATAATGCAATTATTAATAAAGTTTTCGAGGGAAAACCAAAAGTCACGTAATATATGTAATATATGTAATATATGTAATATATGTAATATATGTAATATATGTAATATATGTAATATATGTAATATATGTGATGATTTGAAATTATAATTATTTAAAATTATTTTAAAAATTATTTTAAAAATTACGTAAGAAATTATTTTATGCATTTCTAGATCTCTCTCCAATTTTTTTTTTCTGGCCTTTAGATTTCACGATTTGTGTTACATAGATATTCTCATACTCTACGCCATATTCATTTACTTTGCATTTGTGTTCTTTTCGTGGTAAAGTATTGCCTGGTCTCGACTTTACTTAATCATTATCATACTTCCTACTCAATGAATAATAACTTGGAGGCGTTGCCAAACTACTTTCCAATTATAGTATTATATTGTAATTATTCCATACGTGCATACGTAAATTTTTTCGAATAGCATTTATAAATTAATAAAAGTTATTGTATCACGAAAGTATAACCGATAGAACCGCTGTAGATTATCACTATATAAATTGTAATTACTCTTCTATCAAAAGTCCTTTTATGTTTACTCCAGTTTCCTGATATTGATCGTTTAAATCGTTATTGATAAGGATCGTGACGGTATGATTTTTTTAGTAGAAGTTTCTAGCATAAATTTTAGTTTATGTCTGCATATGCTATATATGTTGTATATGTTGTATATACCTGATACTGTATATACGCACTTATTAATAATTCAATTGATTTATTTATTAATATAGAGCTAGGTAACTAGTTTAAATATCAGTTCTTCACAGTAAACTTTTTTTATTACATTTGTATGTACAGATATATAGACACTTACGATTAATGTATGTAAATCCGCCGCCACCTTCGATTAAACAAAATAGATGAGGGTCACCAACAAAACGTTCTCTGACTTTTTTTTTTATAATTATAAAAGGAAAAGTGGATTTGAAAATGTTTTAATATAGTCGTAATTTATACTTTTCTATACGATATGCTGAATTGCTTCACATGTTCAAAGTAAAAATTTTAAAAATTTGATAGATGCATTATTTTCGTGATAATGAAAAATTTTGGTTGATAGGCATATCAATGAAAATAATGTGGCCTCTTTGTAATAAGCTCAATACGTATCGGTAAGACAAACCTTAAATTTCATTATTAGTTCGTCATTAAACATTTGTGATTCTGTATATTTATTTCAATAATATAATGAACCTTTTTAATTACCGGATTTAGATTTATCCTACTGTAAGAACAAATAAAAAATTAATTTTTTTTTTTTTTTGTGGTCTAAAGTGGAAAAGTTTATAACCTGCTCTGGTCTTTATTAGTCAATATTCCTTGTCAAATTTTTGGCTAAAAATCATTCGGTACGGTAATAGATTTACTAAAGTTGGAACCGGTTTTATTTTTCATATATGTTAAAAACCGAATAAAACCGGTTCAAAACTCCAGCTGCACTATGGTCGAAGATTTTTTTAAATTTTGAGTAGAGAATTTTATGAATTCATAGAATTTTAAATAAAAAAAATTCATTGAATTTGACTTGATAGTTGTTAAAATATCTTTAAAGTTTAGAACACAGTTTCTAATAGATGGTTTAAATTTTTTAAAATTTAAATAAAGTTATTTAGCAACCACCAAGTCAAATTCAATAAAGTTTTTTATTCGAATTATATGAATCTTTAGAATTCAATAAAAAAAATTTATCAAGTTTTGTTTAGTAGTGGCTAAGATATTTTTGTTCTAAGTTTACAGTTTAATATGTGTTTTAGTTTTTTTTTTTTAAACTTGAATAAAGATAATTTAGCAACCACTGGACCAAATTTAATAAAAAAAAAAGGTTATCAAATTTGATTAATAGTTGCTAAGATATCAATCAAAATTTAAAAAAAAGTTTTTTTTTTGTTAGAATATAAATAAATTTTGAGATAGTAATTTTTATATATAATAAATACAACTTAGTTTAATTAATTAGTTTTGTTTTTATATTGTAATTTCTTGATTATTTTATAAAATCAAATAAAAAGGTACAGTAATTATTTTTTTAATTAATCAAATTGTTAAATAAATATATTTTTTAGATTTTAACTAATTTTCACCCGAGGTGATATCACTTCATTATAAATTTTTTTTTTAAAAAAATAAATAGGTTACTATTAAAGGTTAGGGTTTAAGGTTAGAAGATTGAGGTGTATTATATGCAAAATTAGATGCTAAAAACCTTTACTTAGAATATAAAGATTTTTTTGTTTTTTTATTTAGGTTTGTTACACAAGATCTTACAATCTGATTGGTTCTACATAGAATGATGTGAAATCACCCCGGAAGCAAATTTTATATAATGAATGTTTAGCTAATTAATTTCAATTATCAGAGGTTAATTAACATTTCAATTACAGTAATCAAGTTAATTAATTAACAGCTGCTTGAAAATAATCCAAATCTAAACTTATATTTTTACTTGCAAATTATATAATTTGATTAACTAAAAAAAAATGATATAATCTTTATTTATTAATATACAGTAGTTAACTAAATTTGCTTAGATAATTTACTAAAAAATCAACTCTAAATATAAAATTTTAGTAAGGAAAAAATTATTTATATACTGTCTACACACGGAATATTAATTATTGTAACAGATTATAATGAAATCAGATTAAACTAAAAATATTATAGTATAAAAAAATTGACAAATCACCGAAAGATAAAATTTTTTGGTGTTCATTTTTTAGGATTAAGGGTTAAAGTTAGAGATTAGTTTTAAAGTAGAGTTGATATTAAACAAGTATACAGTAAGTGGTTTTAGAGGAACCGAGATTTCATTTAATTCTGATCTGCGACAGCAAATCCGCGTAATATATAAATTATAGACCAAAATTACCTGATTTAAGGTAAGAGTAAGGGTTAGCTTTGAAATTATAGTTTACGCTAAAATTTTGCAAGAATAGAGATTATATCCGTTGGGAAACCTCTACCCGGTATTATTAAATTACCCGGGTTATCCGGATAAAACTACCACAGTACTATGTCACATAATACAGGGAACATTTTTTTTTAGATTATAAGCAAAATTTTGATTTATCATATGTACACGTATACGCTAGTATACAAATAGTAATTGCCTTTTAGTAAAATATATTTTATAATTATTATATATATTATATATAAATTATTGCTTATATTAGTTGCAATCTTATAATAAGCACATAAATTACTACTATACAAATAGCTATTTATAGCTATTTGCCTTTTGTACTTAATATACTCATTATCAAATATATATATATAGTAATTATTTAAAAATTTAATATAATAAATATTAAATATGCTATTACTATCTAAAATATTATTAAACAATTAATTACTGTAATACCTTTGAAATTTTATTCAAAATTTATTTTACTTTATATTATACTTGATAACTATAAATTTTGCCAAATATTTGAATATAATCAAATCCTCCAAAATGCAACTACAATTCGCATTTAAAAATTGCGTTTATGGGTTCTAGCATATATTTGGGCCAGAGTTAAAGATTGCGTTTAGAAAGATTTTACGTTTAGAAACTGTATTTAAAAAAAGTTTATATTCAAATCATCCTAAATATAATAGAATTATTCCAATCCCCACTCCGGATCATGAATTTTGTCAATGAATATACTTTAAATATACTTTGAATCTTTGAATACGTAAACTTCTATAGTCACAAAGACATAGTATAATCACTAGTGTGATTATTGCAATAACGATGCTTGCATTAAAAAAAAAACACAAGTTTCTATAACAAATACTTAACAGATTTTGTTTTTATTTAATGACAGAATAATGTAAATTTACATCAGAAAAAACTACATAGCAAATAAATAAATTTTTAATATCCGATCATTGAATCTGCCTCTATTTCAAATTGGATACATAATTTCACTCCTATTATTCATTTAATAAGACTTGGAGTAATCATCCTTCTTGGAAGAGTAATCATCTTTCTTTTCTCCGTATCCGTATTCGTAAGAGCTAATAAGTGTAAACTCTCCACCTTTACCATAGCATGATTTATCATCTTCTAAATAGACGTAAGCGTAATATTTTGATTTAGTGTCCCAGTCGCTACCGATTTTGAAGTATATAGTACCAGTTCCACATTTTTCCTAAAACAAATCGAAATAAAGTGTAAACAAGGTAACCAATAATCTCCACACAACTTTGTCATCACATTTAATCTCAGCGACAACCTTGGCTATTTACGTCAAATTATAATTAATAATTATAACTTTGAAGGTAAAAATTTGACTATCATTCTATTAATAAACTCACAATCAGACGGAATATTGTTAGACCACCAACTAATAGCTTGTTTGCTACCAACTGCCCACGGACCGGCACCTGGTGCAGAGACGTGAATTTCCTTTGAATTCCTTTGTTCAAAAGGGAAAGCTAAGACACTTGAAATAATCGCAAGAGAAATGAACAAGGTTTTTAATAATGATTTCATTTTTGTTTTATTAGAAGTTTGATATTATTGAGTGATAATTTCTATTTCTAATTTTTTTTTTTAAAAGTATAATAAATAAATTACGAGAATTTCTTTTTGATTTGAAAAAAGAAAATTAGTAGAGTTTATATAACTTTCGCGTTTCTTGCAATAGCACCTTTGATCACTTGTTTTTCTTTCAAATCACGATCTTTAAAATTGGCAAAGCCTTGTAAACTTGATTGGGGCTTTCAATAGAAAAAAAATACCATTGATTTATATTTGCCTCCCGTGTAGTGTAGTCATGATACATAGTGAGATTTGATTTTTTTTTTTTTTTTTTCTTAGCATCACATTTGACATATTGATGAGGCTTGGTTAAGATCGGTGAGGAGGCTTGGACTGCGGCATTTGCTTAGATGGATTGTAATAATCTTTACGATCATGCATGTACTCTATTAATAAATTACCTATAATAAACAATCTCTCCAAGTTTTTGTTTTCTTGTTTTGCGGCTTTAAAACAGCCAAGCTAAAATTAGAAACTTGGTATCGAAGTGGATAAAATAAGTAATTAATTAATATCTGGCATAATTAATATAAATATTATTCTCGTTTCGAAATGGGCTTAGATTTATATTATATGCAACATAATTTATTATGTATAAGGTGCCTTTACTAAGATTATAGAGGATATTATATCAGATATATGTAATGTTTATTACTATCCTTTTTTTTCTTTTTTTGAACATACAGTACAATAAAAAAAGAACAATTCTATTCTGTTTATTATTAATTGGACCGAAATGCATATTAATATCTAATAAATTAATTGGGACAGAAATTAGTCATATACAGATGTCGATTAAAACTATACTACTGTATAAATATGTTTTAATAAAAAGTTATTCTGGGAAATTCACAGCCAAAAGATTTAAGACCAGATTTTTTTTTTTAAGTGATAATTATATCTTTGACGGCTTATATTCAAAGATAGAGTATACTGTATTTAATTTCTCTAAGCCAAAACACTAAGCCAGATAGATATTTCAATGCAATCGTTGAAGCCACGTTAAATGCCGATCGATGAAAACAATAAACAACGTACCATACGTTAAGCTACAGTGATAACCGAGATTAATGCCGATCCACGGAAATGCTAATATTAATAGTATAAGGCTCAACTATTTTCGGATCTTTGAAACGTAAAACGATTTCATTCCGATGGGACGTCAGATTATCCATAATATTCAGGTAAATGTATCGACAATTCCGCTTCTTGTTTTTATTCAGCGATCTTTTACGAAATTGATTCAAGAACAAAAGCCCCTTTTTTTTTGAAGCGGATACGGTAATGATATGAATTTGTGAATCATAATGCAAGAAATAAAAGCTACGTACGTACGTAGTAATCTAGTAACTTAATTACCCCAACTTGTTTGATTTACATATATGGTGATAATTTTTAATTTTGTTTACAAACCGGGTATGCATTGATAGCATGTGTTCGCACATAAATTTTTTTTGCACACAAAATACGCAAGTGATAAGCGTAGGTACGTACAGTACGTACAGTACAGTACATACAGTATTAATGACTATGTGCGCTCTCAATAGTCACCTTTATATATATCGAACTTACAATTTGAGATTTTTGCTAGTCGGTTATTATATAAATTATTCTAATATTATTATATTAATTTAATCTGAATCTAAGCCTTTTTAATTATAACAAATTTTGTCATTCGGTTTTGATTGGACGTTACTCAATTTTAGTAATGAAATCACAGGATTTAAAATTACAGAAATTGTGCGTAATTTTGAGTAAGCTTCAGTAAATTATGTAATTTATACTTTGAACAAGGGGGATTCATAACAAATAAGTGACGTATTTTGAAAATAAATAGGATTTTTATGTTTTATTTATGAGAATCCCTATTAGTTTTAGTTACAATTCGGATCATATATTTAAATCAAATGATGCAATGATGCTGCCTGAACTTTTTATAACGTGATGAAATCACAAGAAATCACATTTACGCAAAATTACATTATTGCGGTTACACGGATGGTGAATGACCTGGTCATTTGATTAAAAATTCAAGTCAGGGACAATTGAAATTTATTAAATTATTTTCTATAGGAATTTAATCTTGCGACATAAAATGATTGGTGCCCATCATGTGATTACGATTTTCAAATAATTATTGATTTCAAAAAATGAACGTGTAACATCTTTTTAATTCCAGCCGGGATCACATGATTACGGCTAACTCAATGCTAATTCTGGCCAAAATCGAAATAAATCGAAAATTTTGGCTAAATCAATTGAAATTTTTGCTTAGAATCAAATAATATTTCCGTATCCCTGCCTTGAGTCATCAAGTAACTGTGATTTTTATGTTACACCTAGGGTACGGGACGGGTCGGGTTTAACCCGAAATTTTGCGGGTCGGGCCGGGTTGGGACCCGGGTCGGGTTCAAATTATTGACCCGTTATAAATCGGGTCGGGTTCGGGCCGGGCCTATTCAAGCATCGGGTGGGTTCGGGCTCTGTTCATTGACCCGTAAGGCCCGATCAAACCCGATATGATTTTAAAAAATTCTTATCCGGGAATTATACTTTGAGCAGAAATATAGTTGTTAGATGAAACCTTAAGGTTTCGTATAGAACAACATAGGATAACACTCCGCTAGTGTTTATTGTTTAAAGTAATTTTTAAAATTAAGATAACGCACAGTAAATTTACTGGTTTTGCGAATAGATAATCATTGATTATCAAAGTTCGTAGCGAAAGATCTTAATTTTTTTTACTGTTCGGTCAAGGTTATTTCTTATAGCTGAGAGTAAGTTGGTTTTCGGATTATCCTAAAAATATAAGCCTTGTTTTTGAGTGTTCCAAAAATTCCTGAATTGTCCCAAATTATCCTAAACTGTTTTATTTTACTAATGCGAAAGCAATTATCTATTGACGTAAACGCTCAAAGCTGCAGATCTACAACGTAGTTATTATATTTTATTCATGATTAAATTGGCAACAGTAAAGCAAGTTATGTTATATTTCAGTCATGAGTGATGATGGAATAACTATGGTTGGTCATTAATTTAAAAAAATCAGTAAAGTACGCCTACATGGCGTCCTCTTCGGAGGTTTGTTAAAAAAAAAAAAAATCAGTGTAAAAAGGATGGTCACATAGCGTTCAAATACAGCATTATCAAAAATCTGATAGTTATTTAATTTTAAACCATAACACTAATCCTAACTTAAGCTGAGTGTTTAATAATATAATTGAGTTCCTTTTCTTTAAACACCCGAACTAAACTTGTGGGTGAATTAATTGTCAGTGAATTAAGTGTCGGTGAAATAAATGTGCTGGCAAAATGGATATTTCGATAATTAATCGTCAGTCTGTAAAATAAACTTGTGAAGTCTTGTTTCTACTAACAGAGCATCAATGAAGTGAGCGGAACTAGTTTAATAAATAACATTGAGTTCACTTGATTAAATTAATGCGAAATTAAGTTGCAGTATAATAAGCGTAAGGGTTTTAAATGATAATCACATTTATTGTAAATTACATTTTAAACTGAATTGCCAAATACACTGTTTAAATTGACATTCGTAATTCCAAACTTGATTTTTATATGTTAATTTTGAAAGACCCTAACAGAGATTCGCAAACAACTTTGTTTAAATAACTGACTATGAACTTTTTTTTATTACTTTGTACTTATACTGATTAATCCAGTAATAAATTAGCGACACCAAGAGAAATGTGACTTAAATTTTTATATGATTGAAGTTTCATTTTATCTTGAAGTTACTTAAAATAATAATTAATATACTTACACGAACCAGATTAATGCGAAATTTAGGTATAGTGTAAATATAATGTATATCTACAACTTTAGATATCTTATTTTTAAAATATACATTGGTTAATAAAATTATCAATCATTATACTCACTAATTTATCAAAATAATATGATACAATGCTTTAGTAAATATTCAAATTATTCGCAAAACCATCTTGGCAAAAATCTCGCTAAAATAAGTAATAAGAAATTTTTAGTAGTAGAATATAGGAAATTAAAATATAGCTTTACTTATTGTTATGATTATTTGTACTGCACCTAGTGATATGACCTCTTGAATTAATAACGATAAATTTGGCGAGTTATCAACTAGAAACTACTTGATAATGTGCAGTAACATTCTCTATTAAATTTATGATCTTATTATGAATTTACAGTACATATACTGTAATATGCAGTTTTTAATGTAATCACACATGAATTATTAGCAATAATCAAATTATCAATGGTTAATATTTTTTTATTATAAAACTCAAGAGTCTTGCGCTTAATGTTATAAAGATTATAATAATTATATAAAGATCACTGATTAAGTTCTTGGTTTTTAGTGACTTATTCATCTGTTCCTGGTTTGGCGTGATTGTATTACATAGCTATTTATTAATAATTATTATAAATCATTATTACACTACAAAGGTACTATAATATTATAATATTACGGGCTTAGAATTTAAAGAATAACATTTAAGCGGTTTAGTTTTTAAATTGTATTGAACATTGAGGTGGGCAAAGCATAAAAGCATAAAGTAATATTAATTCTAATATAACGTGATGTGAATTGTTAAATGATCGGGTTGGGTTGGGTCGGGTCGGGTTGGGTCGGGTCGGGTTTAGAATTTGACCTGGCCCGACCCGTCATGAAAATTTTTTATCGGGTCGGGTTTAAACGAACCCGACCCGACCCGGCCCGTCCCGTACCCTACTAGCTAGATATTTGGACTTACATGGGCAAATTTGGATCCAGATTTTTCCGGGTCTCTGTCAAGTAATGACGAGCAGTCTTTTTTAAGATTAAGACTTTGGTAGCTCTCCCACAAAAAATTGTTCACTCCCCTGAACTTTTAGCCAATCAAAATTTAAGATCAGGTGTAACATGATTTTCAAAACAAACGTTTTTTGTTTTCTAAGTAAAAAGTTGCGTATAAACCTAAAAACGCATTATATTTAGGGTTAGGGTGAGAACAACGCAGGGTTAGAATGCTTTATGAGTAAAATTTCACAAAGAACAGTTTTAATTAGGCCGCAGAAGGTGGTTTTCTAATTAAAATTTAAAGCTATTTTTGTTTTTTTGTTAAAAAGGTCGTTTCGAATTTTACGTTACACCTGATCCTGAAATTCGATTGGCCAATATTACAGGGGGTGAACAATTTTTTGTGGGAGAGCAGGTCATTTGTCACGTTTAATGTTTTTTATTGGTCAAATAACTTACTATAGTTAAGAAACGTCTACACTAAGCAAATAGTATTTGTGCATTAAGTAACGTTGGTCATAGTGAAAGTTTACATATGGAACTCCTTATAGCAAAAGAGGGGATGGGCAAAAATTTTTTTCAAAAAAACTTTTAAAAGAATCGGATTAATTAGAATAAAATTAAAAAATATATATAATTTTTTGGCCCATCACCAATATGTTATTGGTATAATTTTAGTTTTATATATAGCTACATTTATAAATTGTATTTTATATAAAAATTAATTTTTAATTTAGTAACCAATTTTGATTTGCCAAAAGGTATTAGATTATCAGCTAAATGACCTCCTTAACTCATTTAGGTTGTGAAATGACCGATGACCGGTCATTTGAGTCATTTGAGTCATTTGGGTCATTTACTATCCCTGTCGCTACATGTACTCACTTCTATTTATCCTTTGCATTAACTGGATCTAAATTTTGCGCCAACTCGATTCCATTATAAATCAAGGAAATAGCATAAATATTTGAAGTTGTTCAATTCTTTAATGAATGATTGTGAAACGTATTGTATTACTTAGAAATCTTGTGCGATTAACAGAGAAATTTAGTAAGCTTTTCAAATGCATTGCGAGATGAAATGAATATTCTTTTAACTCGATCATTATTAAAATACAGTATACCCATGATTTGTGTTACTAGTAAAAAAATGAACCTCACGCAATTTTTACCCCAACTCTCAACTCTAACCCTGACTTTATCTTCATCTTAATAGTTTATTTATTTTTGTTATTACAGTCGTCCTCCCATTTAATCACACAGTTGGACGCATAGTAATCATAGTTTGGCCTAAACGTAAATGTGATTACATCTGATGTGATTGTATGGGAGGTGACTATACGGAGGGACGACTGTATTTGGCTATGAGTGCATCATCTATAAATTCCCTTAAAAATTTAAATCTACTTATTAAGTGGCATTTGAATTTAGCCAACAGATTTACGTACAATATTGGTATTTTCATATGAGAACCTGCTTTTTGATCAGATCAATATAGCCGTAAAACTTGAATGTAAGTTTAGATTATACTACACACAATATATACAGTCAAACCTCTCTAAGTGCACGCGCTTGGAACCGAACACTTAGAGGGCGTGCATTTATAGAATCGGTATTCTACCAATTTTATAACTTATTTAGTATTATCATAATCATGCTCGTCTACATTTTTGAGAATTTCCGATTATTCATGATTTACATTTTTTTTATTAATCATGTATGAGCACTTGTAGAGGATGCACGCATAAGTCCGGGCTGCAAAATCTTATGCACGTGCAGAGAGTAGACAAAATTTTTTTTATTAATCATGTATGAGCACTTGAGGATGCACGCATAAGTCCGGGCTGCAAAATCTTATGCAGAAAGTATGGTGCGAACTGTCTATAAAGTCATCAAATGCTAAGCCACTGCTGAATTTTTAACATGCAGTGTAACCTTATTTTAGCCAATAGCAATACAGAATTATAGTGTAATAATTTTGTTACACAATAATAATACAATTTGATTGGTAAAAATTATATTAAAAAAATTATTTTTTATTTTTTTTTTTTTTTTAAATGTTGAAGGTAAAATTATTTTTATTATAGAGCTGAAAATTTTAAACCAAAATACGTAGCTTGATAGACCTTTTCAAAAGATATCAAATTACATATTTCTTTTTATAACTTTAAAAATTTTTTTATTGAGAAGATATAATTTAAAGAATAATTAATAAATTTTATGCTTTTAAACTATTCGCACCATAGAGGCAAGCTAGAGCATGCATTTAAAGAGGGTGTACACTTATAGAGGGTGCACTTAGGGAGGTTTGACTGTATCACAGAAATCTATTATTTATGTTAATTTAGGAGTATGACAGTTGCTTTATGTCGAAATTAAGCTATTTAACATTACAGCTGTTTTAATAAATTCTTGAAAAGCCGAAAGATTTTCCGGTGAATTGATAAGTAGGGTTTGACCGGTCCGGTTCAGTCGGTCTCGGACCCTAATAAAACCGGTCCCAATATAATTATCGGTCCGGTCCAGTTGGTCCCTGGTCTCAAAAATAAACTATTTTTACGAATGTAGTTTATCATTTTTAAATATCATTATCGAATAAAATTCACTTTTTAAAAGTTTATTTTAATAGTTTATTATTAACCGATTTGAACTGATTAAAAGACTGAAAATCGAAGAACCTTGTGACCGGTTAAAAAGACCGGTCCTTATCTAGTCTTTCAGGATCGATCCAACCCTATCGATAAGTTATCGAGTCTGAATCAATATTATTGACACTGGCTCACATTAAAAATTTATCTATTCAAAATTTTTTAAAAGTGTCTTAGTATTTATAAAAACAGCTGTAATTGAATATTTTAAGCCACCAGTTCACAGTCATTTCCGTTTAATTGTTCAGAAATTTTTTATTCATTTGACAACTATTTACTTCATTTATTAGTCCAATTTCTTATTCACACTAAATTATCTATGAATATAATAATGACTATTTTATCAAAGCATTTAAAATAAACTACCGGTATTCATTTCTTAGTTATTTCTCACATTAAACTATTATAACAATTGTATATGAATTAAAGTACAGTTTTAAGATTAACTATTTACTTCGTATTTAACTCTATCTATATTATTTAATTTCAATAAAAGTATTATAGCATAGTTTGTAGATATAATTTCTATTTGTTAATTAAACACTTAAACTTTCCACCTCTTAATTATCAATTGAAGTACTTAATATACTGTATTTACAATGTGAAAAAAAAATATTCACATTTCTAATTTATAATACAACATAATTTATTTTGCTATACGAAAAATATATTCAAATGTAAATAGAGGCCCGGCAAAGTTAACAGATTACATAATCATATACTGATCAAATCTCACTCGATTTTTACTTTATATTTAATTTAGTAATTCAAACATATTTATTGGCTTATTACGCAACGTACTGCAATAGTGTTATGCTAATCCTTGCTTATAATGACAACTTGATTTTAAGCATTAAGTAAAAAGCCAGATAAATGCATAGCGTATATCCGGAACTGTTCAATTATATCAAGACTGAGATAAGTTTATATGTTAATGTATTTGGTTTCATATCACTTTGTATAAAAATACAGTGTTTTCTGCTTAGTCCAAGACAATTAGCATTAAGATATATTAAAATTATTTATAACACGAACTAAATGATAGTAATCCATTAATTTATTTTTATTATTCTCATATATAAATTATTATAATTTAAATTAAATTAAGTCCACTTTATTGTATTATAAGTTCAAAATAATACAGTAAATAGTTTTTTTTTTTAATTTATTTATTTAAAAAAAAATTTTTTTTGATACAGTAGTTTTCTAAAATAATAATAATACTAAACTAAAATTAAAATTTAACAAAAATAAATAAAAGTAGAATTTTAGTTTTAGCTACTTGTGCTAGTTGCTACGTAGTGGCATATTCTTTGACTAGGTTCCTAATATATAGAAATAGTCGAACTAGTCAAACTTATCAAATTACATTAAGCAAAAACATGCCAAAATAGATGTACAGTCAGACCTCTCTAAATGCATAGCATCGGGACCATAGTAAAAATTTTCAAAAATATGCATTTAGAGAGGTTATGCATTTAGAGAGGTAAAAATCTATAAGTGTTATATTAAGTTGGGCCAAAAAAAAGGCATGCATTTAGGGAGATTTTACTTAGATATGCATTTAGGGAGGTTGCATTTAGGGAGGTCCGACTGTATAAATAAAAATATATACCTTTACTCCAAACACAAATACAAAAAACAAAAGAACTTATAAATCTAATTCTAAAAAAAAAAAATTCTTTTGAAATCTTTTCAAACCAAAAACTGGTATTAAACCATAACAAATATGCATACTCAAAACCATAGCAGAATCAAAGCACTAGCTAAACGGACTCACTCAAAGCAGAAATATTAAAAAAAAAAGGCTTAATTAAAAAAATTTTTAATATGGTGCAGGAAATCTTAAACTTATCTATATATAGATGACTTTTAAAATCTATTACTGTACCTTTAAAAAAATTTAAAAATTTTTTTCAAAAACAAGTCTTTAAAATTACTACAATGATTTTCTGCGTTTCACGGAATGCCGCAGAATCACGGAATCAGGCTATAAATGCAGAATGTCGCAGAATTCATCCTCACAGGATAATATTCACATATGATTGACTAATTCTGATCAGTAAAACATAATTCATGATCGTAGTACTTCTCTTTTAGCCCAACAAGAAAACCCCTATACTGTATTTGTAAACATACGCGCAAGGCATACTGTAGATATCAAAAGATTATTATTTAATAAAATAATATGTCAAAGTCGGATAAAACTTCTAATTTTCAGCATTTGGAAATATGTTTTATACAGTATTTTAATGGCAAAATTGATAGCTAAATTTTAATCATCGTTATAATAAAAAAAAATTGCAGGTAAATATATTTTTAATATTGATAGCATGGAATCTTTAAATATTTATTAGAATTTATCACGGACAGAATTGGCTAGTCCCTGCTACAGAACTAATCGATTACGGATATCACGTGACTAAATAATCGATTAGTTAGTTGTTCAAATTGGGTATAACATTTCACCGACAATTATTCACCGACACGTTCATTTTACCGACAGTTTATTTCACAGAAGCTCATTTCACCGACAAAGTAATTCTGGTCATTGTCGTTAGGGTCAGGGTAGAATTAGGTAGAATTAGGGCTAAAGTTAGGGTGCTTTTTGAAAAAAAAAACTTGTCGGTGAAATGATCTTCGGTGAAACAAACTGTCGGTAAAATGAACTTGTCGGGTGAGTATTTGTCGGTAAAATGTTATGTCGGTGAAGTGATTGTCGGCGAAATGATACGAACCCGTTTAAATTGTTTAGTTGATATTACAAAAAAATATTTCATCTTTAAAATTATAGTAATGATAACTTACAGATTTAGCAAAGCATTAGAAATTAAACCAAATAATGCATTTTCACAAAAGCATTAAGACTTCGTGGTAATCCGTTAAGCAGATGTAGTACTGATGTAGTATCGCTTTCATATTTAACGTATCATTACAAATTGAACCAGACATGGGCAATTAAATAACTAGTTATAAACAGGCGGTTTTTTATAGGGCTGGAGCCTTATGTATTAGGTTTTGAATTTAAATACTGTAACTTATATTATCATCAAATTTGCAGTATAATATGAATAAAAATTTAATCGTTAATTTGTTAGTTTTAAGTACATGTACATTTTAAGTGCACGTTACAGACATAGCTTGATTTAATAATTCATAAAGTTATAAAAACGGCAATCTCTGCCATTAATTAATCCCTATTATATACATGTACTTTTCAATTCTTATATGTATTATAAATTATATACAGCATATTAAACCTCGATATGAAGAATTTTGAAAATGAATATTTATAGCGACATCTAGCGATTAAACATCGATGAATGTTGATCAAATGTCTCACGAATCATGAGCCATATCTCAACCATCCTAATCCAAACACTAAATGCTTATCCGAAAGAGCTTGTTAGAATGGTTTTATAACGCAACAATAAAGAGCCGGTAGGATGATTATTTAACATAACCACAAGGAGTTTTTAGAATGGTTATTTATCGCTAACTATAAAGAGCTGTTAGAATGGTTATTTTTTAACACTAATCATAAAAAACTATTAGAATGATTATCATCAAAGTTGTTAGTATGATTATTTAACGCTAACCATAATGCTGTTAGAATGATTATTTACACTAATCATAAAAGAGTTGTTAGAATGGTTGACTATTTTGATTTTCACGTATACTCATATGACTGTCATCTTCATTCGATACTATTTTACATCTCGCTTATTATGTAATGGAAATTTGAAAAGACGTAGATTGTTCACCTATATTTCGCAGAATATTATAACCACAATATAGAACTTGACGGGTATCCGTTAAATTTAATATGAAAACAGATAAAGGATCCAAGCTCTACTATAATAGATTATATAGTAAACTTGATTAAAAATGGTTAAACCTAACCTATCAATTAATGGTACGTCTAATATCCAGTAGTGGTTTAAAAAAAAAAGTTCGATTCAAATATAATATATAAAACAGTATAATGAAACATATGACACTAAAAGAACCACTTAAAACTATTAATATCATTAATAAATATTAACTACGTTTATTATTATTATTATTAATCTGTTACGTATAGGCCATTTTAAAATCTGTACTATACTGATCCGGTGTTATATGTATTACAGTTGATAGTATAGTTTTTTAAATCGGCCTGTACTATACTAATCTGCTTATCTATACAATACTGATTTGCTAAAATTTTTAGTTAATAGATATGGATCGAGGAAGATATTGGGATATAAGATGCCAAATTTTGAGATCTAAGAGACTTGCAGTAATGTGAATTGAAGATCGATCATGATGAATATCTAGATTAGTTGGCTGGGTGTGATAGTAAAAATTTGGAGGACCTTAGTTTGAGATACGAGTCATTTAAAAAAATTTTTTTAGTTGGGTTTATAGTTAAGTTTTGTAAATTTGTACGTATAATTTGAGACATCATAACAGATATTAATAAATATAATTTTTTTTATAACTCCAAATATCATCAAATGGTCGTAATAAACAAAGACGAATACATGCTAATGGTATATTATATATAGTATGCTTTTATTTTATTAATTAACAACAAAATAGACACTAAACTAAAATATTACTTAATATACTGTATACTATAAACTACCGTGCATGCATCTATCCCCTTGATTTGTATGATTTGTACTGGGTACGATTCAAGGTTATTTGTTGTGGTGTTTTGTAGAATACCCAGGTACAAACCAAGGGTCAATTTAATAATAACAATTTTTTTCTTATAGCCTAAAATACCCTTTACATAATACCTTCATGTAATATACACAATATATCCGGGGTATAAATCAAGGCTTGTTATTTCGTTGATGTAAAAATACCCAAGTCGCTTGCACGGTAATTTACGTATATATCACGAAATCTGTATTAATGCATCATATAAAATTTAAATTAATACAGTATATAAATATAACGCTATATACAGTACCTCCTTAGTATCTAGTATAATCAAGTCCTGTTATCTGATCAACTACAATTAATATTCTCTTTAGTGTACCTTCATTATAGATTTAGTATTACTAGATTTAAATTATGCATTGTGAAGGTTAAATGGGTATATATCGTAATACCTGAAATATATAAAAGTTAAACCTTATAAATTGTATAAAAACTTTGACTTTTAAAAATTAAAAAAAGGTACTTATAATTTAAATTTGATTTCTTTTATATTCTTTAATTTTCTATTCTTTTCAAAAAAATTTCATGGGTTTTGAGGTAAGCGGGTTTTACTACAGTATATTTTCTAGGAGTGGCAACGAATTTGACATGTGCAGATCAGTAGATATTTTGGGGTCCAGAAATCGGCCGATATGTTGCGATTTTTGTAGTTCGATCTAAAGCCTTATATGAGTATACAGGTGAAAGTCGTGGTATCGATCTGATTTGTTGGGTCGGAAGCTCGAATAAGAAGTGTGCCTGTCCAAGTTCGACATCTATGATGAAAAATAAAAAGGGAAGTTAACGTTCTTCATACGTACTATCAGGCTGAAAAGAAAAAAAAAATAGGAAAAAAATTGTGAATCGGCATGAACACATGATCGCGAGAATTCAACAGTTGACTTTCTCCGTCTTAACACCATGAGACATGTTGTCATCACAGAAAAGAAAGTATGAAAAGAGGTATAGAAAAAAAAATTGTGAATCGAATATAAAAAGAGAAAAAGGAATATCAGCCTGAAGAGGGGGAAAAAAAATAAGAAAAATATATACATACATTGGGTGATGAAGAAGTATGAGACCCGACGGTAAAGAAAAAAGGAAGTATTTATATCTATATTGTATGTATTGTTTATTATAACTTCGCGATTTTGTAATCACTGATGTGTACTAATTTGGAATGAATAACCGTGTGAACAGTTATATGCCATGTGCATTCTCACAGTAAAAAAAAAAGGGCGTTATCCATTATAAAGTTATATGCCATGTGCGTTCTCACAGTGAAAAAAAAAAGGGGGTTACCATTATACAGTTACATGCCATGTGCGTTCTTACAGTGGGTGTTAAACAAGACGTGTTCTAAAGGACTAGTTTAACACGTGGAGTATATCTGTTTCTTGCAATAATAGTAAATTTTTATCTTTGTTTTATTACTTGTCGTGTGATCTTGTCACATCGATTTTTAGACATCTATCAAATTCGTCTGTTCCTATTTTTAGCCAATGATCCCAATAAAATTTTGGCACCGACACGGCATGAAAACGTTTTCCATGCTAATCTAAGTTACCCCTGACACTTTCAACGTGAATACATACTAATCAATGAATTACGACAAGTATTAAACTATAATATAATATAAATAAATCCAATAGGTTATCTTCCAGCTTATTAAAATCAAAAAAAGGTATTAAAAAAATGCACTATTAAATAAATATATACATTGAATTTCTATGATAGCATCAAGATTTTTTAATTGATGTATTTAAAGTAAGATAATTTACACGATGCTCTCATTTAAATTCATTAATAATTTGATAAGATCGATAATTATTGATTATTTCATTCATAATCTATTTATGTTTCATTTTTATAAAGATTACTTATTAAACAATATATCATATTTAATAATTTGTTATAGTTTAGAAAAATGATGCGCTCCGATGGAAAATTTATAGAAAGTGCTTACAAAGATTAAATACGATAGTTTCATACATATCACAATCTAAGTAAATTTTATCGCCTATTGCATGGTTAAATTCTTCTGGATTTGGAATATCAATATTGTAATCCAAACCTAATGTTTTAGCCATACTTTTAAATTCTGAGGCCAACTCTTGAGTAAATTTAGCTATATTTATTTCACGATAATGAGCTTTTTAATTGATTAGATTCTATATAAGAAAACTATATAAAAAGTGAATTATTTTTAGTATAATAATTCCAGGAAATAGATGTAGTTATTAATAAAGATAATTATCAGATATTAAAAATTGCCATATTTTGTGCATATAAATAGATAACATACTTGTAATAATGCATTAATGAGTTTAAGTAATCGACGAGCGTTCCGTCGTATAATTTGAAGATGTGATGATTCTTGCGAACATGCGTTAATTACGTCATCAAGTGGTGAAATCATTAAAGTTAATGGAGCTGAAATATTAGAAAAAAAGAATGAGCATATTTATACAACATATTTTTAAAGAAAATTTTATGGTAATACTTTTTAATTTGTGACTAATTCCTTGGAAAAAGACAATGTTTTGGTAATTCAACTCAGTCAATATTTTAATTCGCTCCTTTTCCTCTTCAATTGACTTCCCTTGTTGCAAAAGGTGGTTATTTGATTTGTGATTAACTAGCAAGTTATAAAAATTTATATAAGTAGTTTTTAATACAGTAAACATAACGAAATTAATCATATGAATTATTATTACATACTTGTAAAAATTCCATATGCTTTTCATCAAGTGTGTGAAGTTGACTAATACCATAAATTAATACAACTGACAAGGTTTGTGAAATTTTTATCGATAAGAGTATAGCTCGTGATTCATCATTTAAAAGAACTTTTACATGATTTCTTTCTTTTAATGCAAGATATATTGGCCAAGATTCACATTTTAAGAACGAATGAGTAAAAGCACCTCGTTTCAATTCTATATATGCATCGTAATTTTTATTAGAATCTTTAGTTAAGTCAATTATTTCGTGAGTTTCTGGTAAGTAATCAGGAATATTCCGTCCTTTTTCATCATCATCAAAGGTCGTGGCGATTAGGTGGGCGATCAGAGATTCAGAGCTAGTATTTAGTGTGTGTTTGATTAAGTAAATTAATGTATAAAGAATGTCTTTATTGTTACTTAATACTTTTGTTATAATATGGCAGGCACTTTCTAAGGATTTAACCTCTTCAAGAAATATTATGAAAAAAGTAAGTAGTTAAAGATACAATTCCATAATATCCATAACGATAATAAACGGAATTATTAATTATATTTATGAGTACTAACTAGAAATATGATGTCCAAATTCACCAAGTGTCTTCAATCTTCGAGAGTTTTTGACTCTTTTGATAATGTCTTGAACCAGACAAACTGCAGCACAAACCGTGCCACCTGATTTGAAAACTGGGTTAATTGAACCGTGGTTGTAAATCTCTTCCTTATATCCATCATATGTAAATGTGGATGTCTCGTTGTTTATATATACACTCTTGCCAGTTGCTATTAACCTAATATATTACAATTTATGAAAAGTTTAATATTATGAATGAAAAATATCCATTAAAATTATTACTTATTAAGTTTATATTTCGCATGATTTTCAAAATATTCGGGAAGAAAATCTTGAAGCCGCTTTCCTAATGCTATTTAACATTAATGAAACTGATAAGTTGGCGATACTGTATTTATTTTAAATATTTATAACCAAATATATGGCTAACCATCCGGATGTTTTGCCTTTAATATTGATACATATGCTATAAGCAAATAAAATTAGATATTTAAACTAATCAAATAGAATAGGTCAGGCAGGTAAACTTTAAAATTGTTTTACCTTTATTGTAGAGTAGTATCCAATCAGGAGGATTGATAAGGATTGCAAAAGGAAACTTAGAATTGAGGATTAAATTCTATAAAACACGTGGTTTTTACGAGTTATATTGAAAAGTTTACGATTTTTTTTTTTTTTTAAAAATAAAAAACAACTGATATATATGAACGCAAATTACCGTAACATGTTTGAGAACAGGATCCCATGTGTCTATAGGGCCAAGCGAAGTTGAAAACCAATCATAATTATAGACCATATTAATAAATTTTGATTCCTCATTCTCAATATTATCGCCGCCATTAATCAAAGGTAACGACATATAGGCTAGAAAATGAATGACAAAGCTATTGAAGACAACCGAATCCATTTAATTAATAACAAAAGAATAACCTATTATTATGATAACTTGATTTAATAAAAAATTTGCATACATAGTTAATATTCAAAGAATGTTATGAAAAATTGGCAGAATTTAGTTATAAAAAGTAGAATTTCAATTCACAGACTTTTAGTCACTATAAATATACAAGATATGTCACTTGGCCACAATACCCGATACCCCATTTACCTTATATAGAGTTTAGTTATTCGCAGTTTTATTATTATTACTGTATTATTGCAATAATATAATAATTTCTTACCTCTTTAACAAATTATTGAATAGTCTTTTCATCCATAAATATAATGTTTAATTGATTAAGAGCAATGGCCAACCTGCAATCTTTCCATTTTGCTTTATATATAATTCTGAAACCTCCTTTACCAATTGACTTATGAACAAAGAATTCAGAATAGTCGTAAGACTTAAAGTAACCTTCATTAATAGTATTTTTGAACCATTCTTCCGAATATACACGTTTTAATAAATTATTTTTATATGTAATTATTAAATGCTAACAAAGACAAAACAGAATTGTAGAATTAAGTATTGTTGGTCGGTATCAAAAAACATAATAGTAATTCTGTAGAGCGCGTGAGATCACGTTTGATCACGTTTGATCGACATAAATGAGTCAAAATAATCAAATACGGAAACGTAATTTGTTTTGACACTATCAAATGATTTATTTACCCTTGATTTACTGTATTGTTCACACACTTCCTTTTCATCTTTTCTTACCCTTTCTTTTAAACATTAAATTTTATATGGTCGTGGTGTGTCAGCCTCCTCGCGGCGCGGCTGGAACGTACCTGAGACTTCGGCATATATCACTTCGATCAAATTCGACTTCGATATATGTCACTTCAAAGCTTACAACAAATGACACTGATACAATTTTTTTTTAAACTCCTTAAAACATTCATTTTCATATAACCTGGCCATCGCCAAATAATAAAAAGTTTTCTATGCATGATCAAGGTTGTTAATCAGGACCTGTTGTTCATCAGAACACTAAATTGGAGTCTAGTGAGATTACGGATAAGTAACCACTTAGGATTCTCCACTAATTACCTTTTCCCTTTTTTTTCTGTCTTGAACCGTTGTTTATCAAAATGATAAACAACTAATTGGAAATCTAATTTTTATGCATAAGTAATTATTTAAGACTTTCCACTAATTGATTCGGGTTTTTTTATTATAAAGAGAAACAAAAAGGTGCCTTCAATAGTAATCTGGTAATTTTTAATTGCTTAGTATTTCTGTTGATTGTACATCTTTTTTTATATGTACAGTTATACTGTCATATAGAGTTATTTTTCTTTTTCTCTCTCCATTTTTTTTTGGATCACTTAAGCATCAACATTCTCATCGTGTGATCTAGATAACCAACTGATAGATGCTTACGTTTTTATTAAATTTTTTTTTTTGATCGAATAATAATTAACTATCATGTATAATAATAGGGTTCGAGAAGTTGCTATGATTAATTAGTGGTTTACGTGGTCTAATTCGATTTGAACTACAATCTTGGGATTAAGCTCTTCCAAATCATGCTTAGAAACATACTTTTATAGATGCTTACGTTTTTATTAAATACTTTTTTTTAGATCGAATAATAATTAACTATCATAATATATTTTACTATTTTTGTATAATAATAGGGTTCAGAGAAGTTGCTACGATTAATTAGTGGTTTACGTAGTCTAATTCGATTTGAACTACGATCTTGGGATTAAGCTCTTCGAAGTCATACTCAGGAACATACTTTTATTTTAAGATATTTTCATGTATATGTTGGTTGCAACTTGACAAAATGTGCCACAGATTACAATTATATAGCGATATAAAGATGGTTTTTTTTTCTTTTTATAAATCATTAGAGTTAATAAAAGACTTGAATATATTACAATCTTATTAAGACGTCGTCTGCACTTTTCATAGTAATATATCTTTTTATTATAATCGTGTATTATATATTAGAACTATATCTGATACTGTATGTTAATAAATCCCTATTTATAAGGCCATACAAAAATTAATTTTTTGGTTTTCATAACATAAAATTTGAAAAAATTGCCCGGCAATCTGGCTTTTTATATGTAAAAAAATAAAAAAAAACTACAAGGATAATAAACATAGTCAGAAATTTGATCCGGCCGGGTTATAAGAACCGACTTATTAAGTTTGAAATAAACCGATGATTAGTGAAAAGTTTAGTTGTAATAATAATGTATTGTAAAAATTATATCATACAACAGTACAATAGTCATTTAAAATAAAATATATAAAAATGGGTAAAATAAATGTTGTGGCTGAAGCTGGAAACGGCTGAAGCTGGAAATTTTAATTATTTTAATATGAAAATTTCAAAAATTTTTTGAGCCTTTTGTTAGGGGGTTTTTTATAGGTTTAGTTTAGGTTTAGGGTTAGGTTTAATAATAAAAGGGTATTAAGTAAATTTTGGTAGGGCTTATATTTTTAAATCAAGGTCCCTAATTTCTAGCTTCAGCCATTTCCAGCTTCAGCTGTGACAATAAATTATCTAACCCGTATAACTAACTTAATAATTCTTGTATTGTTCTGAATTTTATCAATCCATATGCAAATCATATATGATTTTCATATAGATCAGTGAAAATAGGCTTGTTACATAAAACCCATGCAATAAAAGAAAAGTTCTACATCTTTTATTATAATTCATATCATATATATGACTCGCGCGAAATCACTTAATATAAAAATTGTTGAATACACAAAATTCGGCCTGTACCATACTAATCTGCTAACCCCTATAGCATACCCTTCTGTCATCTATACCATGTTGATCTTTGGTAATCTATTTAAAAAAAAAACATACTAATCTGCTATAATCTTTGACCCCAATAGTATACATATAACACCAGATCAGTATAGTACAGATTTTAAAATAGGGATATTTTAATCCCCATACTGTATAATCTAGTTATCTATACTACAAAATGTGAAACACGATTTGATTTTACGAATAAAATATAGTATTTAATCATAAAACTTTCTTTTATCAGTTGAATAATGTACTGTAATATACTAAATAGCATGGTAGATTAAAAATGTTTATTGTTATTAAAGCCTTGATTTTTTTCTTCACCCATTATAAAATATATACTAAATACAATGCTTAAAACAAAACCAAAACCATATTTACACAATTGTTAACATTAAATATAAGAATCTATTGAAGCAATAATAAGATTTAAGCTTGTGATTGTATATTAATGTCTATAATGTTTTCAATTATCTAAAAATTTGGTATACATTATGTACTTATCCATAGTACTCTTTTAAAAACCAGGCTATGCATTCTGATAATGCTAATATAAAATTGCTTCCTTCATTTTTCCTTATTCCAAACTCGTAAAATTCTTGGTAATCTAAAAATAATAATTGATGATTATTCACATACTCTTAAAAAAATATATATATACAGTGTGTATATATATATACTGTTTGTATAGAAAACAAGAACATACTCAATTTGTATCCCTTAGATTGTAGTAGAACACAGGCAAATTTGCCTGCGTTTTTGCACTTTTTTAGCTCTGATTTACTTTTTTAAAATACTAAAATAATTAAATAAAACTTTGTACAATTATATTTGAAAATAAGGATTACTTTTTTGCAAAATTAGTTTTTATATTATAAGAAAATAAATTATAGTTACATATAAGCTGAAAATAGATAATTTTAAGAAAAAATTTTTTTAAAAAATTTTATTACAATTTTTCTGCGATCTTATTTAGTTTTAGTTTTAGAACTATAGTTCTTAAGACAATATTGTAGTTTATATAAAGGATGACAACTTTCATTATTGCAACTTTAATGATTTACTTGTAAAAATTAAGACTTGTATTAGAAGTAAAGATTTTTTTTATAGACGGGAACATATAAAATTTGAAAAAATCTAAAGAAAAATTTTAATAGTAAAAATGCCAATACAAGAACTTTAAACATTTATTATATTAAAGTTTTCTAATGATTTTAAAAAAATTTTATAACAAAGTTACTAAAACAAAACTTAAAGAATATTTTTTACTTAGAAAAGATATGGCTAAAATCAATATTTAAAATTTTATTAAAAATTTTAAAATACGCAGGCAAATTTGCCTGTGTTACAATCTAAGGGATAGCATCGACAACATGTTCAATGTATTGTGAACCATATTTTTGTATACAATAACCACCATGAAAATATATTGTATCCTTAAATGGGTATTTATGAATATGTGATGGAAAAGTAGCATAACCATGGGATTGTAAACGACCACCAAATGAAGTAGTTTGACCGTAAAGTAAATCAGCAAATTGAATATTATTCGATTTTCTAGTATCTAGAGAGTGAATACTTGATCCAGAATAAATATTAGGATTCTCATTGATTTGTGAGGGAGTATTTCACCTGGAAGAACATAACCTATCTCAATAAGATGTTCCGGATGAGCATGACCTATAAAAAAAAAAACCAATAATAATAATAAAGTTGATTAATTGCTTATAAGGTAATATACTATATAAATATAAACATACTATGAATGTTGATTAAAAGTCCATGACCAAATTTGTTTCGACATCTTTAATAGCGGTCTGCATAAAATTACTGGGTCACTATTATGGCCAGAATTTTTTATTAGCACATTACAAATATAAAATTTATAAAAACTACACCTATTAGCATTCATTTAAATATATCTTTTTTGTCTATTAGCTGTTTTCAAATATATCCTTTTTATCTAATACCTACTTTTCAAATATAACCTTTTTAAAAAAAAGGACCTCTATTAGCAATTTCAAATATGATCTTATATAAATTATTCAGGGTTCTCTATAGATGCTTCTTTTTTAATTATTACACTAATATCAAGTCTCATGCCTAATAACAAATATAATTTTTTCTTTAATATAAATAGAACTTTAGAAGTTCTAATAGAGGAATTTAATAATAATTGGTGGCTATTGATCTTGAATATTTGAACACAATAGAATTCACACAAGTATGTAAATAGTGATGTTTACAAATATATGACCATCTGGCTTATGTTATATAAAAATTAAAGTTTTTTGATTTGTTGCCTTGAAGAAGGTTCAAATAACATGATATAATAACTCACCAAACCATTATACATTCTTTGTTGGAATACAATATGATAAAACAATCAAATGCTATTAGAAGTTTAGTTGAACAAGAATCAGTCAAAAATTATTTCCCTCTAGCAATCACTGCTATTGTGAAAAAATATGCAATAATTAAGCTAGGTCTTGGTACAAGTATATATGAGCTAAAATGCAAAAAAGTAACAAATAACAAATATAAGGTTTGGGGCCCATGGAGGCTTATCTTGTTAGAAATTCAAATTTAAACTTGGACATTTCAAAGACCATATCTTATTTAATGAAACGAGGATATCTTGTTAAAGATTATCATGTTTTCTAACAATCCAACTAAAGGAATTGTATTCACACATTTAAAATAATTAAAAAAACTTAAATGACATAGTTGGTTAACACTTATAGATTCCACTCATAAGACCAACCAGTATAACTAGTACTTGTTCATTCTTTACAGCTGTGATACTTATGGATGCTAGAATATAGGTGCTTACTTTTTCATAAGCAGTGAAAATAGTGACACTGTTTTAAAAGCATTGTTAATAATTTGTAACAAGTATAATTACTGGTCCCTGTTATATGCTCTTAGATCAAAGCTTTGTCAATACTAAAAGTATCAAGAAGGTTTTTCTAGGAATAATGGCTAGTGAACAAGAATACTAGTTTATAATTTGTACCATTTATGTTATGAGAATATGGATACAAAAAATATACAATAAAGGAATCCAGGACATCATGATTGCTGCAATATACAAGTGAACAAAGATAGACTATAAAGACTTTGTTCAAGATGCAATCAACTATTGCTCTGTTTTTGCTATAAAAAATTATATTCAAAGAAATTATGTAAAGAATACAAATTAACAGGTTTGTGGGCTCAACAACACTCCCCTTTACTTTTACAAGCCACAACTACAAATCTATTAGAATTGTTTCATAGTAAAATAAAAAGAATAACATCTTTATTATATAGTTTAATTAGTACATAGAGTGATGATCAGAGTTGGGTCTCTAGACTCTAATTAGCATTTAGAAATTTGATTCTAGCAATGATCTTATCAAATTTTGTTTTAATTATTTGCTTCAGATTTATTTATTTAGATGCTGTTCATAGTATTGTTGATATCAAATATTTAAAAAAATCTTAATTAGAAAGTACTACTTTTAATTTTTATATAAAAAAAGTATCTGCCTATGGTGTTGAGAATAATATTTTTGAGAAAATCCATAAATTCTCTTTTTATTCCAAAACTTATTTGTTAAAAAGGCCTGTGCTATTGTTAATAGGATAGAAAAAGAAAAAGGTGCCCAGGTTTAACCTCTTCTAATTGTCACTACTTGTTTTTGTAATTGATACTTATTGCCATGTAAGCATATTTTTTATAAGCATATGTATGGCAATAAGCTATTAACTAGTAGCAGTAATTTATGGAAAGTGTTTCAGGAAATGTTTAAGAAAATTGTGTTTGAAATTTATAAAAGTTAGAAATTATTTTGCAAACTGAACAACAAAAAAAAGCTAAAACTTAGAGAATTGTCATGACTGCATTAATCGAAAGAGTGTGTGATTAATATTGGAATATTGAAGAGATAAATAATGTTAAAAGAGTAAATATTTATATTTCTATATTAGAGGCCTTCTTAAATCCAATTATTTTGCAATTTGATCAATCAAATATAAAAAATTAAATTGATTAGTACTTGATATCAACAAAAAAAATTTTAAAATAAATATAATTAATAATTTTCTAAATATCTTTGTTAAGAGAATTACTATTTTTACTATGGCAATTTCTATTTTTACTATGATGACTAGTTTATACTATAAACTAGTTATTATGGTAAGAATAGCAAATGTTATGAACTTCGTAGCATTTACTATTATCTAATAAATGTTATTTTTTATTTATTTTTTTGTGTATTAATTTTATATTAATTTAGTTTGCACATATAAGAATTCTTATTAATTGGGTTTAAAACAAGATTTCACATTATATTATGGTATATATAAAACCTTTTGAATCAATATCTAATATATTTTCACTACTTATATTTGTAATCTCATTGTATTTAATTTAGTTTATAATGATATCATTTACCATCATACTATACCTATTGCATAGTTTTATTTTATTCATGGATTTAGTTGTGGATTAATTAATTGGTTCATTAACTAAAGTAAAGCATTCATTTACTTTATATTATAATTAATATAAAAATTTTTATTTTGTTAATATAAAATCTATGGTACCTACTGTCTCACTTTTCATATATTAATTTAATTGATTGTAAATAAGGTTGCCTGCCGTAATAGGTTTGGTGGGGTTGTAAAGTTGCAACCTTTTATTCGAAGGTTGTAATTTTTTGCTATAATAGGTGCAATAGTCGTAATTCATAAAATAGCTGCAATAGGTGTAATTATTGTAATAGGTGTAATGGTTGTAATAGGCAATAGACTTAATGGTTGTAATAGGTGTAATGGTTGTAATAGTTGTAATAGCCGTAATAAATATATTGATCGAGTTATACTATGAACGGAATACTAAGTATGAATACCAGGAACATAGTACGAAATATGAAATGTATGGTTTAAATAGAGAATAAATTGAAAGCCTAATTAGGTTATACGTTGGTATTAAGAGCACAGTTCTTTCTCATGGCACATCTTTACCGGTTTCTAAGTGGCGCAGTGTATACTGTCATAATGACTAGTTAAGGGTTGGAGTTTTGAATATATCGATATTAGTTTAGTTGAAATTAGATATGTATAAATCAATTACAAGTTTAATCCTGAAACTCAATTTTCTAATAATTTCCATCATAAAAAAGGTGTGAATAATGATCGCAAATCATCATGTAATGGGAAATTAATTATCATGAGTGTGAGAATCCATGCAATTAATCAGGTTTATGCTATCTATGATAACATTTCATATATATTAATTCATCTGCTTTAATATCTGCTTTGCTCGGAACCGTAATCTAGATACAATGAATTACAAAAGATGAGAAACTAAAATGCTAATTATTAATTGTCAAATTATTAAATTACGACATTACTGGTTGTGAAATTTAATATGTGTCATTTATGGGCCCGAAAGGCCAGAATTGACACATATTAAATTCACTGTCAGATAAACAAATTATTAGCTGCATAACATACAGTGTTATCTGATGGTTTACGGCGATGTAATTGCTAAATGGCTCAATTTTTTGGCAGAGATACTTGTTTTTAAAAAAAATTAAACTAGAGACTTCAAATTTCAGCATCAGCTGCGGTAATTAGAATAAAGATACGTACATTAATTTTCATGTTACAAAAAATTGAGTCCCGTGATCAACAACACCTATATTCAGATCTAAAAAGGTTTACGAGTTCCTTAAGCATAAAATAAATAGTAATATAATCTGCAAACTTTTGCAATATGGTTTATAGATTGAAGTGTTATACTATGCTCTGGTTTTAGTGCGACAACATCGCGCAGCTACTTTATTTTATGTAACAAAAAAAAACTTTATTTTTATTAAGCTCTTTCACGATACTAATTGTAGCAATATTTATATTGATCTACATATATGCATGATGGTATCAGGTATCTACAATGCAGGGTGGTGAAAAAACTTTGTTTTTACATCATTATAGTACCAATTAAAATTTAAATATTGTTGACGATAAGCTAAATTTACTATTCTCAAGCAGCTTCTTTAGGTTTCTTGAGTATTATTCTCTATACAAAGAAATTGACATTTTTATACTCAGTTTAGGGTACAAAACAAGTTCTTATTATGAACTTATATCTATTACGGCAATTGCAACCTTTATGGCAATTACAACTATAATGACTATTACAACTCTTACAACCTTTTATAACAATACGGATATTTACAGCTTTGGACCTTAGCTATAACCAAGGGTTGCAACCCAGGTTGTAATCCATAATGCCATAATAATTACTTATGGCCGGCAACCCTAATTGTAAAGATAGCATTTACCACTATACTATGCTTGTGATTTAGTTATTTATTAAGTTTTGGTTAAAAAAATTTTTTTTTATAATTTATTTAAATATTACTTTGGGGGTTTTATTTTATTCAAATTAAGTAGAATATTAATATAAAGCTTATTTTTTATCAAAATGTTTTATATATTTAATAGCTGGGTAGATTAGATACTCAAAAACTTTTTATAAAAATTTTTTAAAAAAAATAAATAAATAAATAAAGCCAGGTAGGCAAGTTTTACTACAGTATAATATTTTCTTTTATTTTTTGTCTTTTAAATATTTAATTAAAAGCACTATCCAAGCAAATGTAATAAACCCTTTTGTTTTAATGCTAAAGATTTCTAAAATCAAAAAAAAATTTATCGAATTTGCTTGAATGATTAGTAAAATATCTTTGCTCAAAGTTCTGTAAAAATTTAAAATGCTTATATAACTACAAAACAAGCACTTATATAATAACTTTGAAAAGAACTCTCTCCTGTACATCATCAAAAATCGGAAATAAACAAACAGTAGAGATAAACAACAAAACTTGTATTATAAGCCTAACTGTTACAGCGATATTTGGGCCTTGCCCACTTTACACAACATAAACTCTAACTATATTAAGGAAAAGGAATTACTCCACAGCCTTCGCAATACCAACTTCCTTAAAAACCTGTTGCCGACTATGTCGGCAACAACACCATTACATGAACCTGTCAACGACAACACAAGAGAAAACCGGGTACCAATGGAAACCGATATAGAAAACGACCAATACTCCAAAGAACAATCTAACAAAAGAAATCGTAACCGTCATACCGCCCGCCCAATAAAAACTTCCAATAACCTATATGCACCTTTACTCTCAGACCCATCACTCGANCTCTCCTGTACATCATCAAAAATCGGAAATAAACTTCCAATAACCTATATGCGCCTTTACTCTCAGACCCATCACTCGAAAAAATCCATTCAGAAAGTGGCAATCCCAGTTTACTCCCGTCAACTCCAGAAATGACGTCACAGGACAATCACTCATCAAAACAACCCACTTTAGTCAAACCCCCAACCCAGAACCCGATCCCATTACCCCAATTTGTACTCCAATAAAATATTCCCATGCAGAATGATTCCGGCACCTTAAAACAACCCACTTTAGTCAAACCCCCAACCCAGGACCCGATCCCACCATCCCAAATTGTATCCCAACAATATACTCCCACGCAGAATGAATCTGGCACCTCCAATACTATGGAAATCGACTCAGATCAGGACCCCGACCTCGGAAAGGACACCTCATCGACCGGAACTATTACAGAATCTGAAGATATTCCAAAAACCTATAGTCAAGCACTCACAGAACCGGGCACCTCTACTACCACCCGACGCACCCAACATCCGACCTCGTTAGAACTATCAAAACTTGGACTGAATCGATCCGGCTTACTTTATCCGACATGAAGACAGACCTCTTCGATCAAAATCTTTGGACCAAAGACAAGATTATCGAGGCCTTTGCAACACCCCACTTCTTGAACAACTTATTAAACATAAACTGCAAACCAAACCAACCCTAGAAACCATCCCTCCTGCTATAGAAGCCAAATTATTTCACAAAGACCGGGCCTTTTTCCGGACCTTTATCAGGCGACATAACACCTGTCCTCCACATCAACGGCAATTCGTCACCCTGCTGAATAATGCTACAGAAAAATTCAGAAAACAAAATGAAGCTTACGTCATTAACAAAATCAACCAAGACCAAATCTTTGACCTACTCAGAAAGAAACTAGCAATTGACTTCTGGACAAACGAGGAATTCACCAACTTAGACCCATATGAAATTGCCCGTTACACACTATATCTAGCGAGCTTCGCAAAGATCAAAATCTGTCTAGAATTCGAAGCCTTATGAAAATTAATAGCCAACATCAAAACGAATTTGCTACAAAAATTGCCAGACACACCTGACAGGATAGACAAACAACTCAAAGATGCTCTACCTTTCTCACTCCCACTTGAAGACCGTAGACAAATTCGAGCTGTCGCTATTACCTTACACCAAGCCTTCACCTTCGACCTCCTCCCCGAAACATACATCGCTGATAACAGGACTTCCCTACCAGCACACCCAGCCGACCTGAATGAAGCAACCAAAAGCATCTTTCCAATCACTACACAAGATGAACTAAAAAAGTTAGGACAACACAAACGGAGTCTTCAGGAGTACTACATTTTTAGTCGTATACCCTCTACATACTTCGCCCTACCGCCGAAAAAACCTCCCTTACCACTAACCCCCCAAGACCTCACCCCTCAATTACAAAGGCTATTTCCTTTCTACCCCACCAGTGGTGACCACTTCCGAGAAAATGTTAGACGTCTAAGGGCGGTATACACTTTCCATACCCTACCTAATGACTACTTAATTAGCAAAAAAAGACTACTGGCGAACCCAAAACAACTCAGTCTAAAGGAATTCTCCTATCCTATCAATAACATGGAAACACTACTAAACTTCTTCCAAATACTTCCTAAATTCTATGCGAGACCAGACCCTCTTCCAAAAGCCTACGTCTCTTTTAATTACTCTGAAAAACCGGATCTCCCACTTGACCCAACCCAAGTGACAAAAGTAAACTTGACGCTACCTATTAAAACACTGAAAGAGCTAACCATTGCTGCATGAGCCTTGAGACAACACTACTTCTTCCAATTGATCCCCAGTGAATGGATCGAAATACCTCCCCCGGAGGTCTCCTCAGATGACCTTCCCAAACTACCATTCAACAATGACCAAATTAACAAACACATAAAAGAAAGGGTCCCTTCCCCTTCACTAACTTTTTCTATTACTAAGCAATCCGATGTCCCAAAGGCAATTGAACTCCTGAGAGAGTTCTTTACTTTTAATTTCCTCCCTGACCTACTATTCAACGTCCCCACTTTAACTCCTCCAAGTTGGAACCTCTTTGGAAAGCACCCCCTACCGACAGAAGACATCGACAAAACTCCATCAGAGTCAAACGAGAACAACTCTACCCTTATCAATGAGTGATCAACTAACACCACAACCTCAGAACACTCTTACCCATTTACAAATACCAACACCAAACCAAAACAACTTACATAACTTAAAAGAAAAAATAAAAATAGCAACCCATAAAATTAGAGGAATTAATAATCTTACTAAACTTCATCTCTGGATAGAATTCTGCTTACAAGAAAAACTACACATCGTTAGTCTTACGGAAACCAAATTAAAAGACAACCCCAACGCTACTACCAACCCACACTACAAAATCTTCACTTCCAACTACCATCCCACTTCAACACAAAGTAGAGAAACCAGTTTGGGCACAGCAATACTCATCCATAATACTATACAACCTTATATACACGACATAAATACCCTCCCAGGTACAGCCATATATATCGACTTCTTCTTCCCTGGCAATAAAACTCGGGTCATATCGATATACCTACCTTCCAATAACAATGAACTGTCCACTCGTACACAAAAACAAGTATCGCTTTGAACCGTGGAAGCTAAAAAGAGAAATTGGCATATTCTCCTTTTGGGAAACTTCAACGCCAATCCTGACACCCACAAAAAGAATAAACTACTGCTCTTCTCCAATCTGTTTTCAAATAACCTTACTAGTCTGTTAAACTTTCACAAAATTTTAGAACCAACCTGGCAAGGTCGGGGCCTTAACTCCCAAATCGATGATATCTGGACCTCATTCCGAATCCTTTTAGATTTCGACCCTCCACAATTGACTAACCCAATAGGCATATCCAATAGCGACCATAAAATATTGACCACGACCTGGTACACAAACTTCACCCCAACAGTACCTCGAAACAAAAAGAAGAAACGGAAAACCTTCTGCTATAAAAAGGCAACGACTAAAGACTGGGAGAATTTCTGTAACAAGACATCTACTCTACTAAGAAACGCCAATTTCACGCCCAACATAACCAATCCCGATTAATTAAACAAAAGCTGAAATTTGTGGTCAAATGCAATCCAATAAGTGGCAAATCGTCACATTCCCAAGACCATTATTACTACAAAAACCTTCCACTCTCTCTCTTCAAAGGCTACAAAACTACATAACGCATTAAAACACATAAACAGATGCATTTATTCCATTGCAACCTTTGCCAAACCTAATCTTCCCCCAGATGCACTACACTCACTTTTGACCATTAACAAATATCTGACTAAGGCCTTACAATTGGCACAACTTTCTCCTTTCTCCCTAACTTCCTTAGCTTTATCCGCCTCACCCCTCAACTCCCAAGACACCTACTACGCAGCAACTCTCAAACGCATTAAAGAAATTAAATCGACTATATGGAAAAGTAAAAATGCCGAAGTATACCTACAACAATCAGAAAAAATCAAATTCTACACCAACCGTCGCTATAATGATTTTAAAGATAATACTAGTAGAATGATAAACAGTATTCTAAAAAAAGGGAAAGATCATATTAGTTTTGACAAAATCGTTACTCCGGACTAAGTAATTAAGGACCCATAAGAAATAAAAAAAGCAACACAAACACATTTCAAGAACTGGACGAAACATAACCTGATGAACGAAGAATACTGGGAAGAATGAAAACCCCATTACGCACTGAAAAAAGAAATCCGCCCGATGATATATGAAAACCTATTACTACCGTACACAATAGAGGAACTCAACGACGCCATCACAAAAGCGCCAGAACATAAAGCCACTGGACCAAATGGCATATCAAATGAATTACTCAAGTGCCTCTCACCTTCTGCTTTAGAACAACTACTAAAAATCTTCAACGCATGTATACAGTTAGAGAATTTCCACAAGCTTGGCTAATGTCTAACATTTGGCCATACCAAAGAAAGCACACTACAATTTCGATCTTAAAACCACTCGACCTATAACCTTAATCGATCACTCAAGAAAGATATTCACAAAACTCCTCACCAACAAACTTTCTGACACACTTTTGCGATACCAGGTTCTCTCGCCACTGAACTATGCAGCTCTACCCTTCCAGTGTACCATCCAACCAAT
>QKWP01001519.1:0-107682 GCA_003550325.1 Gigaspora rosea
GCTCATTATAATTTCTTAGAATATAAACCATGTTTGTAGTAGAGATTATTAAATACTTAATAAAGCATTGATGAGACCGTCAAAGAGTTTTAAAATTTCGAATTTTGAACCATAACGATATAAAGAAATTAACGTTATGCCGTCAAACCTTTTAATTCCTCAATAATAATGTTTTTTTTTTTTAAAAAAATAATTTACCATCATTTGTACGATGTAGCATGATTGGTGAAAATTATTTAACTACAGCTGCTGCGGCTCATGTAACTGGCACTTTGGGGGGCCGCCCTGGCCGACTCGATATAAGTCATCTTATTAAATTATATTTATAGCATTGGAGTTGAAATTATAAATAGATTCTATGCCCATGTGCGTTATTTGAACCCACCCATTTTTGGAAAAATCAATTATATAATCTGAAATAACGCCCATGGGCGTCCCGAATTAATGTGCAGGTGGATAAATTAACACGCAGGGGTGCGTTATTTCGCAACTATATGGTAAGCATATCACAGGATGCGAGATATGCATTTATTCAAAAATTATAATAAAAATATATGAATTTACTATAAGGGGCTTCCAGAAATTACGTAATTTTTTAGTGGGTGGATGGGGTTCCAAAAATATCAGGTTATAATTATAATTCTGGTCAAATTTTTATAATGTTAGCCAAAAGTATAAAATTATAAAATTATTAATGACTATGTTCTACTAAACCAATTTAGATGATTTAACAACTAAAATGTTTGTTTCACTAGGACAATTTTAACAAGCCCAAAATTATTAAAATCTAATTACAGGGTCCCAAGATTATTCAATTTTTGTGTAATTTTAATAGTGATTTTTTAAAATTACTAAGTAAATTTTTTTAATATTGAATAACTTTTGATCTACTGGCCTGTTTTGAATGATTTAACTACCAAAATGTTTGTCTCAGTGAGACGATTCTAACAAGCCCGAATTGCTAAATTCTAATTAGAGGATTTCAAAAATAATAAAAATTTGTATTGTTAGACAAACAATAAAATCTTTATTGATCTTGAAATCAGTGAAAAAGATTTTAAATTTTTTTTTGTTCTTTGGAAACATAAAATATTAAATTTATATTCCCAAAAATTTTTAATATTCCTATAGCCAAATTTCTCTCTCTCTCTCTCTCTCTCTTTTTCTCTCTTTCTCTATCTCTTTTTCTATCTTTCTCTCTCTCTCTCTTTTTCTTTCTCTCTTTTTCTTTCTCTCTTTCTCTTTCTCTCTCACTTTTTCTCTCACTCACTCACTCACTCTTATCCAAAAAACTATCTCTATAAGGAACACAAATTATAACTTTTATATTCCTACTCTGTTTCTAATAGGGAACATAAATTCTATATTTGTGTTCCTAAATTTTTTTAAATGTTTCTGGGAATACTGGAAACATCAAATCTTTATCAATGCTTGGAATCCTGTGATTAGAATTTGGTGATTTTGAACTTGTTAGAATCGTCTTACTGAGACAAATATTTTGGTAGTTAAATCATCCAAAACAGGCCAGTAGATCAAAAGTTATTCAATATGAAAGAAATTTACTTAGTGATTCTAAAAAATCACTATTAAAATTACACAAAAGTTAAATGATCTTGGGACCCTGTGATTAGATTTTAACAATTTTGGGCTTGTTGGAATCGTCTCAGTGAGACAAACATTTTGACAGTTAAATTATCTAAATTGGCCTAGTAGAGCAATTGTTATTATCAATTTCATAAATTGAAACATATAAGTAAATTTTAAAAAATATAAAATTTGATTGGCTAATAGAGTATCAGGTGTGGGTGGGTAGGGTAAAATTTTGAAATTTATTAGTAACAAAATATTACGTAACTTCCGAAAGCCCCTTTACAATTTCAAAATCGATCAACAATATTTAATAACCAAATTAAATATATATATAGAAATAAAATTAAAGAAAAATTAAAGAGCCAACCTATTCATATTGTGTATATAGAATTATTATAAAAAAAAGATTATCGATCAATATAAATTTTAATTGGTAGATAGTTATGTGCATATATAACAGGCTACTCTACAGGTATATGAGCTGGGTTATACTAGTTAGGGGTTAGTAAAACTACAGGGGGACAACTCAAATATTATACAAGTTTAATAGTAATGCAAAAATTGTCATTTTATATAAAAATCATATAAATTCATATATATTGTGTTCGATCGGTCAAAGTCTTAATTGTTAATTTTTTTTAAAATAACCTGTTTACTGGAATTTCTTTTTTTTTCAAAACTTGAAATAGGCAAAGGTAAATAATTAATCATAAAGAAATTTTATAGCTGTTTTTTTATTGTTAAAAAAACTGAATCTTATATTATTGTAAGATAAAAAAACGAAAGTAAGAGATTATATACATGACTCAAACTGAAATTATGAATCTTTATTTTAATTACTCAAAAGCCAAACCAGTTAGAGTTAACATAAGGTTTTTTTTTATAGTGGCGAAATCTTTCGAAAGATCTTGCAAACCTGTGAAATCTGAAATATATAGGTTTCGAAATATTTCAAAAGTGATTTCAAAATATTTTTTGAAATATTTTAGTTCAAAATAATTCAAAAAATTTTAGACCTGAGAAACAAAGCTGGATTAATATATCTGTAATACTTCTATAACCTGGGTCATACCAAGGGCATACTGGACTATATTTTCAAAATATTTCAAAATTTTGTATAATGTTACAAGATTAGATTAGATCTTTTATAAATTAGATTTTTTTCTAGTTTGTTTTTTGTTTTTGTTTTGTTTTTTTTTTTATTTATAGAAAAACTAAAATAGTGACTTGTCACCATGGAGACCCAATATGATCGGCCAATTATTTTTTAGATTGGCGATCATATAAATAATTATTTATTTTTGTTTTATTTATTTATTTTTTTATTCTTTTTATTAACGTTTACCTATTTTTTTTTTTTGGAACGTTGCTGGAGCCGTTGTTGGAGCCGTCACTAAAGCTTTCGTTGGATTCGTCATTGGAGTCGTCGTAGAAGTCGTGGTTGGAGCCGTCGTTAGAGTCGTCATTGGGAGCAGTAGTTGAAGCCATAGTAGGAGCGTGAAGTCGCGTATAGATTGGTGGATTTCTCATGATTCGGTAGGTTGTTTTTCCGTTAAGCAAGTACTTCGTCGTTTTTGGTAAGTTATTTAATAGGGTTTTCATTGGTTTTTGGTAGGGTTTTCCTATAAGTTTTTCATCATTTTTGGTGGGTTCGTTGAGGGCTCTTTGTCGTTTTTCTGTGGGTTCTTCAGTTTCTTAGTGTTTACTTAGTAAGTTCTTTGTCGGTTTTCAGTGGATTCGTTTAGAATCTTTTGTTGGTTTTCTGTGAGTTCTTTCGGTAAATTCGTCATTTTTCGGTGTAGGTTTGTCGTTTTTAGTGGTAAGTTCTTTTGTTGTTTCTTGGTGGATTCTTTAGTTATTTTTTTTTGTTCTTTATTAACATATTTCTGCTGATTTTTTGTTAGCAGGTCTTCGAATAATTCTTCATTCATCTTCCGTTTTTTGCTTTGTTCCTGTCTTTGTCGCTTTCGTTTTTGTCCCATTCTCTTTCTTCGTCCCGTTTTCTTGTTGTCTGTTTTTTTAGTTCTACAAAAAAAATAATGATAATTAAATAAAAAAAAAATTTAAAAAAATAAATTATTAAAAAAAAATTTCTGCTTTTTTCGTTTTCTTTCTTGGTTTTCTTGTCTGATTTTCTTGTCGTCCCGTTTTCTTGTCCGTTTTTTTTAGTTCTACAAAAAAATAACAATAATTAAATAAAAAAAAAATTTTTCAAAAAAAAAATAAAAAAAATTAATAATTATCGTAGAACTTGGAATAATCAGTTTTTTTTATGTTAAACTCGATTTTAACATCTTTTTTAAATTAACTGTTAAATTAAAAAAAAAAAAATAAATAAATTAAAACTTGAAACCGGTTCCAAGTTCTAATTTATTTAAATTTTTTTTTTGGGAATATTGTTGTAGCGCTATAGCATTATAGTGCTATAGCGCTGTGATGCGACTCTATGATGTAATAATAAAATAGTTAAATAAATGAATGTTATAATATTAAAGTAAAAATAAACATTTCTAATTTTATTTACTTTTGCTTGCTATTTTCACCTGACCACTTTTGCTTGACCACTTTCGCATGATTACTTTTTCGCTTGACCATTTTGTGTAATCACTCACTTGACCACTTTCGCTTAATCACTTTCGCTTAACCATTTTCGCTTAACTACTTTTGAGTAACCATTTTCGCTCAAGCATTTACACCCGTTATTACTTAAACTTGATTTATATTGTACGTTTGATACAAATTACATTGATATCACTAATATCAGGCTCAATACAACGTTCGTTTAATCACTTAAACTTGATACCACTTAACTATATCAATATCACTTATGCTTAATACAAGGTATGTTTAAAAAACATTTCTATTTTTATTTACTTTTGCTTGGCTATTTTCGCCTAATTACTTTTGCTTGACCACTTTCGCATGATCACTTTAATCAATTTCGCTTGACTATTTTGTATAACCACTTTTGCCTTACCGCTTTCGCATAACTATTTTCGCTTAATTACTTATGCGTAACACCCATTAATACTTATATTGCTTACGTTTACATTTGATATCACTTACACTTAATACAATATATATTTAATACCATTTAATATAACTTACATTTGATACCATTTAATATAACTTACATTTGATAGAGATACAAGAAAGTCAAACGCATATAATGTTTCATGATTGGAGTAGTACAATAAATGGAGTTGACGTTAGTAACAATAGATAGTATAATATAATGAATCCCGAAAGTACCTACAATGAACTTCTAGCAAATACAATGCTCCCCGAATGTGATAATATGGTTAACGGGATCGATACACTATACAAAAATAATCAATTTGAATTTGATCTTGGGAATCAAAATGAAAATAATTTTGTAGTAAATTCAGAGGCTTACCAGGAAGAATTTCAGACGGATGCAACTTTTCATGAGTGGGATTACGCGAATGATAGACTTGACACACTATATACTGAACATGACATTAGTAATAATGTGTTATATCAAAATGCATATGAAAGAAACGATATAGCGAATTTTGAACACAATCAACACTATGAGTTACAAGTAGGTATGGTGTTTCTTGACTGGAACCATGCTTTGAGTGAAATTAAAAAGTATGAAAAGACAGGGGTTTAAGACACGTTTATATCGTATTGAAAAGCTTAAGAATAGTGATATTCGGAGACGTACCATAGTTTGTGAGCACTTTGGACAACCTGAAATGACAAAAAGTAAAGATCCAAAAAAAGAGACAACAACTAAGCGGATTGGGTGTACGTGGCAAGTAAATCTGTCATCCCTGAGAAAGAAAATCCTAACAAAATTGTATACATTGCAAAATTAATTAGCGAACACAAAAATCATGATCTTAACCAAGCTCGCTACAACTTTCAGGAAAAAATATAGTATTCACAAAGGAGATGACCGATGATATTGAGTTCTTTGTAACAAAGATGAATTGTAGCCCCCAACAAATTCGTAAAGCCCTTGAAGAAAAATATTTTGTAAAAGTCTATATGCCAATATTATGACAAGTAATTCAACGATTTTGCCCAAAATTACGGGATCATACGAATAATGCTAGTAAATTGTATCAAGAATTATTGAATAAGAAAGAAGTTGATCCCCGATGGTATGTCTGAGTAGATTGGGTCCCTAATAGTAAATGTCTTCGGCGATTATTCTATATGTCTCCTGATCAAATTGAACAATGGCTGGAATTTGGCGACGTTGTTCTAAATGATAATACAAGCCCAACTAATCGTTATGAGATGGCGTTGTCACTTTTTTTGGTAGTCGATAATCATCTATTTTCTCGACTAGTTGCCCAGGCATTAACCGATGACAAAACAAAAGAGGCGCATAAATAGATACTGCAGCAAATCAAAGAAGCAACACAAGGAGCTGCTCCAAAAGTTATTTTTACTGATGCTGACCCTGCTTTAATTTCCGCAATACATGATGAATTTCCAACTACAAACGCTCTTAACTGCATGTTTCACATTGCACAAAATATTCCTCTCAATCTAAAAAATCGTCTTAAGGACAAATATGATGAGTTTATAAGAGATTTCTTTGAAGTTCAACGGATTAACTTCATTACGATCTTTGAATATCGGTGGAAATGCCTACTTGAAAAATATAATAATGAAAATGTAGTTAATTACTTGCAACGGCTTTATGTTAATAAAGAATCATGGGCAAAATTATTTGTACTTAAATTGTTTACTGCAGGGATGTCGTCCACTTCTCGGGTTGAAAGCTACAATTCAAAAATCAAAAGATTAATATTTAATTCCAATACGACTTTGTTAGAACTTGCAGAAAAATTAACAGCATGTGTTCTTGAAGAAGATAAAAAAACAGAGTACTCGTTATTTCGTGCATCAGCTCCTAAAGTAGCTCTAGTTGCGACAGCTGATACTATTCTTCCAAATGTATGCAACATGCTATGCAAGTACTTAACTGTGGAAGTATTGAGAATTCAAGAAGACCAAATAAAACAATCGCTTCAATATCACGCTATGATAATAACTCAAGACGAGTTACAACGATATCTTACTGTAAGTAAAAAAAAAAGGCATATCACTAGATAAGGCACGGCACGTTAACTCTTAATTTGTCACACAACATAATTAATATTCGGACATTACGTTTTCTGTATCTGCAGATAAATCTCGATGATTCTACCTTATTTAGTGAAAATCGAAATCTCGATATTGTTGCAAGGTCAATGCTTGATTTGGTTGATTCAAACAAGGTTGTTGAAATATGGGGAGTCCAGCGTGTTATATCAAATGAAATACAACATTTTGTAATATTCCTAAATGATGGAAGACATTTATGTTCTTGTTTCGGCTATTGCAACCGCGGAATTGTTTGTTGTCATTACTTTCAGGTAATATTATATACACGAGCTGCAACATTCCATATTCGGCTTATTAGATCACAGTGGTACAATGAAACAAGCAGTAATTCAGCGCAAGAGCCATTCCTAGTTGCACAAAAATTCGAAATGGAACAATCAGTGACTATGGGTTGGAATGGATCAGTTCCTCATCTTAATTTTCATATCCATAGGACTTGACAAAGCTCTAAAGTTTCTCTACTACATCTTTGCTTGATAGTACCACAGCCTGCCAAGGTGTCTCGCTTAAAAGTTTGCAAGTTTTTTTCATCTCTATTTTATGCGCAGAACATCTAGTGAATAGACTTTGTATCTGACAATAGCTTAATAGAGTTTTGTTATATTTAGATATACTAACTATACAGTTTTTTGTAGATTAGTTTTCTTGGGATTTTTGGTACAAGGAATTATTGGAAAGAGTTGCATACTTTATTTTCACTAATACTTTCATCCAGTTTTTCTATTTGATTACCTTGTTGTGTTTTATTGTTTCTGTTTTTCTTGTTGCTTTTTTTTAACTTTTTGTATTTTTTTCATTGATTATATACATCACTTCATTGCTTACCTTTTTTTTTTTCTTCATTTAATACTTAAACCCAGTTTTCATTTGATCATCTTGTTGCTTTTTTCATCTTTTTTTTTTTTTTTTTTCACTTCATTGCTTACCTTTTTTTTTTTCTTCATTTAATACTTAAACCCAGTTTTCATTTGATCATCTTGTTGCTTTTTTCATCTTATCAATTGTATCAGTATTGTATCTGTTTTTTTGTTGCTTTTTTTTTTTTTTTAGCTTCGTGTGTGAATTGATATATTATTTAACCTTCTTATTACTTTTTTTTCGTCAAATACAGTTTTTTTATTTGATCACCTTGTTATTTCATATAACTATTTTATTTGTTTTTTTATTTATTAAGAACACTATACAAGAATAATGAGCGATACAAATAGTGAACTTATAATCTGTAATTTACCTGAAGCTATAAATAATGACAACAAAATTGATTTAGAAGGTTTCTTTAAAAAGTTTGTCATGGTGATGTAGATGTTGAAGCTCTGCATGCAAATGTTAAGACTATAGTGATTAAAGAGAATCAATCATTTGACAATTTTGAACAAGCTGAAAGTCATGTACGAAATTATGCAGAATTCAAAGGTTTTAAAATATAAATAAATACTGCAAAAAAGGCCTCTTAAAAAAAATCCAGATTCTTACATTTTTGTCACAACATTGATTGACACTTACAATTATAAGATGTGCCCAAGGCATTATAATTTGAAAAGATGAAAGCATTTACAAAGAAAATGCAGTATGAGGTAGAATTTTATATGAAAAAGTGTCACTTCGGTGCAACTTTAACCAGGAGAATTCTTAAAGAAAAATATCCTCACTATTCTCTTTATTTTAAGAACCTCTATGCAGAAATACAAAGGCAAAGGCCATTAGCTAAATATAATGCTGTACAATTTTATAAGAAGTTGTTAATTAAGCAATGTGAGGTTTGTGGAAGCAAAAGAAGAGACTGAAATAACTACATTTACAAGTATATTTTGTAGAAATGTTAACAGAGTGCTTTAGGGTAGTATAGTGCATACTCTGGCAGAGTATCACTTAACACCACACTATACTGAAGTATAAATCAGAGCATACTCCAAAATGTAACCCAGAATATACCCAAGAGTATAACCCAGAGTACTATATGCTAAGCATTATATAATACTCTGAAGTTTATAGTACTATATTTTTTTAAAAATATACTATCTATTTTGGAGAAATACAGTAAAATATACATATATAGTTGGGTGTGGCGACATAGAGAAGCTGTCTGGTTGTCATCCCCTAAGCGACAGGTTTAGAGTTCAAATTTCACTGGAGACGAATTGGAAAATAGGCCTGTGTTATGGTAACATTTGTTTATCGATCAGTCGGGTATATTATCTATAATCTTGGTACTACCATCTTGAATAGAAGCATCGGCGCAGTTATGTAAGTTATACAAACAAATCCAAGGGACTAGAACAATTGAAACCCGTTTGGCAAGTCCTGAGCAAGGAGGTAAGAAAGATCTTTTAATAGTACTACAAAAGACCGGAATTTCGACTAAAGGCTGAAGAACCGGACAGAAAAGCCCTCGCTGGAGTCATACCGGAAGAAAAGGACCCAAGGAGAGGGAGTCCGTTAGGCACATAAAGCCGGACCGACCAATCCTTCTGGGCTAACTAGTTTGGTAGTTTGGAGGGATAGGTAAAAGTTAAAAAAAGAGTTTACTGGGGATTAGAATGAATCTGTAAGGGCAAACGGAACTTACTAGCTAGTGAAAGGTGGAAGCATGGAGGCATAAGTATGGCGGACATTCAATTTGATTGGCTTGAAGATCTCTGAGTTTACACAATATAAAAAAATTTTTTTATAGTAACTCTTACTATGAAAAACCATATTGTCAATTGACAACTCATGGTTTCACTCAATAAAATTTTTTTAAACCTGTATTATAGTATTTTTTAACTCTTTGTCCGTCTTTAGTGAAAAAAGATCAGTATAGATCATTATCACTAAAAACTTTACTTAGAAAGCAAATTTCAGAATTTAAGTAGGTAATATGTAACAAATGAGTTAATTAAGCTATAAAAAACATTTAATTACTTAAGTATTTAAAATAATATATATTTAGATACTATGAGTTATGTCACGTCAAAAGTTTTATTAGATCAGAAGTTTACACTACTTCTGTGAATCATGAGTTATCCTTTAAACCGTCTAGCAGACAAATTTGTCTGCTAAAATGATTTTTAAAAAGTTTTTTTGAGTTTTCTTAAAATTTATTTAAGCTTGACCCTCCCTATTTATTGAATAAAATTAAAGATATTCCTTTTATATATAATATATTTAAATTTTATCATTCTATCTTTAATTTTGATAAAGATATTACATTTTTAATAAAACTTATATTTAGTTTTACTATTAAAATTTTAAAAAGTTTCTTAAAATTTTATATGTTCCCGAAGAGAAATTTTGTAGTTACTACTAAATAAAGTTCAAATTTTGCTTAATAAGTTGTAAAAGTTTTAATAATAAAAGTAGTGTAATTTTAAATTGTCTACAACTTTGGATTAAGGTAATAGGGGGGCTATCTTATAATTTTATTGAGTAAAACTAAAAAAAACAGAAAAAATTTTTAAAATTAAAATTTTTTTAAAAAATTATAAATTTTTCTTTAATAAGCACTTCAAATTTTTTATAAATATTAAGCAAATAAAAAGAAGGTTTAAATAGTATATAATTATAGTTTTTATTTAAAAAAAAAATTATAAAATATTTTTATTTTTTAAAAAAATAGATCAGATATGAATTTATAAAATTTAAGCAGCCAAATTTGTTCGCTAAAATGAATGGTTTAAGGGATAGCATTCACGATTCTATTTACAGCAAAATCATGTGATCTTATAGTGCTATAAGTAAGCTACACTATTCATGTTGATTTATATAAAGAACATATATTAACTTAAACTTTTATTATTTCACAGGAATCAAACGTTTAAGATAAGCTATTCATGTTTTATGAGTTAAAACTGTTTAAAATTTTATAATTGCGAACATATTGTTATATTAGTGCCAAATTCGCGACTCTAGAAGATGCCACAAGAATGGACAAGTGGAAATAAGAATTGTATTAAAGATTCATGATGCCGAATAGCTTATTTTTATATTACCATAATCTATTTACCAAAGTACCTCTGTGTATAGCATAGTGGGCTTTATTATAATTGACTAGAATTCGGGCCACAAAGTTTGATAAAGGCTTCTCGCACCTGTTTTTGGATAACTGGGTCAAGGGTGAAACTGGCCTTTTTAAAGTTGATTAATAAATTCATTTTTTCTTATTGTTGATAGAAATTTTGGCGAGTTTGGGGATATCAGATTTTAAAAGTATATTCTCTTTTTTTTTGGTCAGTATCAAGTTCCGGAAGTTGTAATTTTTCAATCTTGCTTTGGGTAGAAATTCCAGCATAATCTATGCTAGCAATTTAGTAAATCAGCTAAGTACAAATTCTGAAAGGTAATGATACAAATATTTGGAAACTACACCTTTGATTCTACAATATACCAAAATAATTTGGTAATTGACAAGGTAATTCAGAAGTTAGGTAAAAGGTATATTTAGGCATTTCAAAAATTTTACCAATATGTATTAAATATAAATATTTACAACACTAATCTATTTTAGTTTAATTTTTCTAATGAATTCGGAAAGGTTATATAAACTACACCTTTACTCTACAACATACCAGGTAATTAATAAGGTAAATCAGAAGTTAGATAAGAGGTATGTTTAGGCGTTTCAATTTAATCAATCTATATTAAACTTGATAAATATAAAGATTTATAATGCTAATCTATTTTAACTTGTTTATTTTTTTAATGAATTATAATATAAAAATTTAGAAACTCTACATATTCGGCTCTATAACATACCGGGTAATTGACAAAAATTAGATGAGAGGTATGTTTAAACATTTCAATTTAACCAATCTGTATTAAATTTGGTAAGGGCAGTGTCATTAATCACCTGATTATTTTTTATCAGAGGCCTACCCCCCTCCCTCTTTCTTAATATATAAATAGTCAGGTTCTTATATATAATTTCAACTTTTTTTACCCCCCTCCCCCCCCTAAAAAATCACCTGATTTTTGTTACTCCCCTAAATATAAAGATCTACAATGCTAATCTATTTTAACTTATTTTTCTAATGGCCATGAATATAAATTCTGGAAGGTTATAGAAACTACACCTTCGGCTCTACAATATTCTACAATATACCAAAGCATTTTGTAATTAGCAAGGTAATACCGTATTTATCCGAAAATAAGATACCCTTTTTGGCCAAAAAGTTATACAAAAAATCGTGGGGGTAGCTTATTTTCAGATTGTTAAATTTTTTAAAAAATTGAAAAACATACTAATAAAAAGTTGTCCAAATGCCATGCAATTTTTACTATTAGTGTATTTCATTACGCTGAAAAACTTTACTTATTCGACCTTTTGAAGTTTACATAGTAAAAAAAAAGTTTTATATGTAGCAACAGTTAATGATTTTTATAAAAATTTTTCTGAAAATCTGGGGTAGCTTCTTTTGGAGGTTGCTTATTTTCGGAAACCTACGGTATATAAATGGATAATTAATTAATTATTTATTTATCTGTTATATTATATAAATTCGTGATGGTATTGACTAATTTACAAACATAATAATTTTCTAGCAAATATACGATGCTATTAATTTAGACAAACATCAAGGAATTATAATAGTTGATCTAAATTTTAAATAGAATTAAAAATAAATAAAGAATTTATATCAGTATAAGTTATATAAAACCTTAATCTAACTTGTGATAATTTATTTAATATATATTGAATAAACTTCAAAATCCTCTTGCAATAAAATTATTGTTAATCACGCCCTGTGCATTTTTACTAATCATTTTTTCACGTGAAAAATTAGATACAACTTACATTCTTTAATTTATTTGAGTCTCATAGCTATAGGATTTTCCTCCAAAGCGTATAAAAGACCAGTGATGGTCATAAATTTTAAAATTTTTATGAGACCCTTTGGGCTGTTGGGCTGCTATTGCAAAAAATAAGCAAACTATTTATATTAAATTACGTAAGATTATTATAAATTATCTGCCATTTCTCATTAAGTTACTTATTTAGATTAATTTAACTGGCAATTATAAAGTATATAATTTGTTAATTAAAGTATTCGAAAAACAATATATACACTTATTAGTTTTATTGGTTTATTCTTCATGTTGATTTGGTCAATAAACAGTATTTTATTCAAGTAGATTAAGTTAATATTATTTATTAATAAAAATATTTGAAATAATATATGTATATATTATTAATTCTTAATCATACTGATTTTATAATTCTTACAACTTGATTTTTTAAAAATTTTATTAGCTATTTATATAATATATTTAGATAGAACATAATAATAGTTTTATAATTTTTTGTACTTAAATTTTATTTATATTGGATTATATTAAATATCTAAATTTATATAATGATCTATATTATGCATATTGTTACTTGTTTACATTTTTTTAACCAATTAAAACAAATGTCTGCCATGCTAGAGGCATGTACGTGTCAAGACCTAACGGGCTCTGGGCATACCTATATAGGAGTCTTTGGACGTTAAGAAGTGCTAGGACCACTAATACAGGTATAGCTGGTACAAGTGCATGTAGTAGTAACAGGGTTCTCCTGAGCCTCATAATGCTATCCAACTATATCCAGTACTGGAAGCATTTGTGAAACATGCCTGGTTACCTTGTTACCATAAAGGAAAATGCAGTCATTCGCACATTACCGAATTCAAAACATTAAATCCTGGGCCCAAAGTTGCAGGAACCCGGCTAGTTGCAGCAGCATGCAGGCTTGAGATACTTACCCAATATGGTAGAGGCAGCTGCATGGCTTAAAATACAAACTCCCGAGAAGTATGCCAGTAGGAGATCTCAGGTATACCAATCTGAAAGCACAAAGCACCTATCTGGCAACGTATACCAAATTGGAAGTAATGATACTAGGTAGTGTGGGTAAAGTGGCGGACATGTGAATACCAATTGTTGGCTGGAGAGGGATGTACAAGCCAGGTCAGTCATATAAATGGGAATATAGAAGGCTCTGGTGGGTTTTAGCTATAGATAAAAAGTTGTATAACCTAAAGTTCTAGTTCCAATACTTGTATATAATATGTATGTACTTCAGCAATATGTCAACTTACTTAAGTATTAATAAAAGTTTGGGGCAGGAGCTACACCCAGGGTTCCCCTAATATAAAAAAAAATAATGTATATATATATATATAATAATATTTCAGAGTATAATCCATTTTGTATTAGTAGTACTGTAGTATTACTCTGAAACAATTATTCCTATTAATAATATTTTAGTAATTTGGGTGTGGCGACTTAGGGAAGTTGGTAAGTTGTCATCCCCCAAGTAGCAGGTCTAGGGTTCAAATCCCACTGGTGACACTTTGGAAAAATAGACCTGTGTTATGGTAACTGTTTTCTGTTGATCGGTTGGGTATATCACTTGTAGTTCTTGGTTACCATCTCGAATAGGAGCTTTCGGGTGAAGTTGTGTCTGGTGCAGTGTCTGAAATTGGGTTGCGGAGCCTGCGGACTGCAACAAATTTTACATTTCCGCAACCAAAATCTGAAGTGCATATGCAAATTCCGCACATAAATTTGCAAATTTTATTTATAAATTTTTATTAAATGCTTATACGCGCAACTAAATTTTTATAAATTCTTATAATCCGCAACTATTTTTTTTATTTAGTTGCAGCCCGCAACTAATTTAAAAATTGAATTTCAGACACTGGTCTGGTAATACAGACAAATCCAAGGAACTGGGGAAATGGAAACCTATTTGGAAAGTGCTGAGTAAGGAGGTAGCAACGATCTTTGACGGTGCTACCAAAACCGGAATATAGGAAACCGGAGCTGGAGAACTGGACGATATGACCTTCGGAGAGAGGGTTCACCAATCTGGCCGCTGGAGTCATACCGGAGGAAAAGGACCTATGTTCCAGAATTAGGTACCAGGGGAAGAAAAACTATAGTAGCACAGACCACGAACAATATATATAGAGGTTACATTAAAATTTTGGCTAAAAAGGTTACTTTTTTACAAAAATGTTATATTTGAAAAGTAGATATTGGTCAAAAGGTTACATTTAAAAGTGGATAAAGGCTTTTAATGTTATATTATTAAAAGTGGATAAAATTAATAAATTAAGTAGGCTATATTTAAAATTTGGATAAAGAAAAAATTTTTTAAAAAAATTTTTTTTTGAAAAAAATTTTTTTTAAAAAAAATTTTTTTTTGAGAAAAATTTTCTTTGAGAAAAATTTTTTTTTTTGAAAAAAATTTTTTAAAAAAAGTGTTGTTATATTTGATAATTGGTTAAAATTTATTAAATATTAAAGCTTATATGGAAAATATGGTTAATTAGCTCTAATAAAAGGCAGATAAAAATTTTAAAAAGTTTATATTAAAGCTAATATAACTTTATATATATTGTTCGGGTCCTAGTAGCACCTAATGCTAGGTAAATCAACCCTTCTGGACCAACTGGATTGGAAGTTTGGGGTATCCGGTGATGGACCAGTAGAAAAGTAATGGTGAATACCAGGGTTGGTGTGAACCTTACAAGAGCAGAAGTAGGTAATGCAAGTTACTGAAGCGTAGATAATACCTGTGTGGGACAGAAACTGCTCTACCAAGTGTACCGCAAGGATAAATTAGTCCTAAGGGGATGTAGTTAGCATCTGGAACTGTCTTTGACTGACTAATATATCGGAGGGCTGTGCCGGTAATACAAATAGGATTGATATGCGAAGCTTAAACCAGAGGGTTTAAATAGGCAATCCTCTAGTTGGGTTGTAAGTATGGCAGCTAGTGTAGAACCTTCGGGCGGACTACTTCAATTAGACAAGTACATGTGGCTAGTTGTACCCTCATTCAATGTAACTCAATTGTGGGTGCCCAAAGAGGCGCCCTTGATCCACAGGCTTGATTAAATAAACTTTCACCCAAAGCGGAACTTTGACATAAAAAAAAAAAATCTTAGTAATCTGAAGTGGTATCATGTCTAGACCACACTAGTAAGGAGTGGGTTATATTCTACAGTTACTCTGGAGTACCTTACTCTATTAACATCTCTAATATTTTGGATGAGACCAGAACAAATCATACTATGATATGAGTTTGTTAAATTAATAGAACATGATAATACAGCAAGTACAAACTATTACCATATACCCTTATCACTTTTTGTAGCTTAAGATAACAACATAAAGTCATGAATAGTTGTACAAGCCCTAGTAAGTGATAAAACTACGGAGTTATACCAATGGGTTTTACATATGATAAAGAAGGCAACACAGGAGAGAGTACCTAGTGTATTTGTTACTGACAATGTAATGTGCAATGTTTACTAAATATCCTACAACTTATCACATTCTCTGTATCTGGCATCTGAAAAAAAATCTTAAAAAAGTGCTTCATGAAAAATTGAGAGCATCAATTGCTGATTTTTATTCTATGTTTTGGAGGTGTCATAACAGTAATACACCTGATCTGTTCAATCATTATTGGAATAAAATAATTAGTAATTATTCAATAGCAAATTAATACTTTCAAAAACACTTGTATGGATGGCATAAAGCATGGGCATGTGGATTTACAACAACACTTTTTACACTCGGCATTGAATTAACCTTATTTGTAAAAAGTCAAAATGCCTGCATTAAATGCATTATAGAAAGCAGCAACACATCTCTATGTGAACTTGGAAAAGTTATAATTAGTAGTATTAAGAATATTCAAAAAAAAAGAAATATGAAGAACATATCAAAGAAATTCCTTCAAGGGTTAATATATCAACAATATTTTTAAAAATTGAAGCACTTGTTAATTATTATCCGTGGCAAGATTTGTTATTAGCCAAATGAAAAAAGCATTTTTTATACTGCTTTTTGTTCTAATATAGAAGAAGTTAAATGTATATCTGTGAATAATCCATCTGAGGATAAGAATATTGGGAGTGAACCTAATAGCATACTACAAGCATACTTATGTATACACAATTTCTTTTGCAATGACTAGATCAAAAAAAAATTAATGAAATTTGGAATGTTAGTAGATTAACAGAATGTAATGTGAATCATGTAATTTTTTGTCTTACCAATAGGTCATATACAGTAGTTGTACATGCTTGTTATAGCAAAAGCAAGAGCTTGTTTGCTAGCATTTTTTCACCTTTTAAATATTACTAAGGTAGTACAATTTAGCTTAAGACTTATTAATATCCAATGGATATCTAATGAATATAGTACAGGTAAGGGGCATACCATTTATTATGTAATTTTTACCATGGATACATGGTTAGAGGTAGTGATCATGTCTATATATTATATTAATCAATTAGAATTAGATAAAATGATCACACCATACATGGGTAAAGGTGGCTACTAAGTAAAAAATATTATATAATAAATAGCACGGCCCTAACAATGTAAACCAAACTAATCAGCACTTTGAATATCTTCAACCATTTACTGATAATAAGCAAAGTAATATAAATAATCACAATAATGGTCTTATAAATGAATATATATTTTACGAGAAAGTATGGGCTAGTATATAAAGCAATGAGTAAATGTATTCTGTATCAAGACAATAAGTTTGTTAATATGGTCAAACTTATTTGTTTAATATGCATGAACATGAAAAGGAGTTTACCCAAAACAAAGAACTAATTCAGAAAGTAACAAGTCAAATAACGAGTCAAGTAACGAGTCAAATGATGAATCAAGTAAGAACAATATGCCAGCCTTTAGATTTAAAAACTCACTAAAGGTTGCTACTAAAGTTAGACCAAAGGCATCAAAACATTATAATAATAACCAAAGTTAACCAAAGTCAAAACAAAAATCTAAGAATACAAAAGGCTTATTAAACAAACGAAAGCACAACTATTGTAGCTATTGTAAGAACCTAGATTATAATGTTATGACATGTTCAAAAAAAGATACCAATTAGTAAATAGAACATAAGCTTGAATTACTATATAAGATCTTGTGTATAATTTTATGAGATTGATTTAGAAAACAGACATCAATCACTATTGCTTATATAATGAAATGATATACTACTTTGATATAATTTATTTGCTTTATTAACACATTTATATATTTCTTTACAGTAATTTCAATGTGTAAGTACATATCTACTCAGGAATTTTCTTTTTTGGTAATACCTGATAAACTATCTAAAGTTAAGGCTAGTGTTACGAATCGGTCAAAAAATCATAATCGATTAGTTGAAAATTTTTAGAAAATCGATTAATAGTTGATTATATTTAACTAATCAACTAATCGATTAATTGATTAATTAGTTAATCGATTAATCGATTAATCAGTTAATTAATACCAGCCTGCATTATGTGACAAGCTCATTAGACTCTAATGATAATATGTATATTTGTACATATCTACCTAATAAAGATGCAAAATAGCTTAATCGGCTTGTTTAAAGCCAATTTGTATTGGTCAAGTAACTATACTATATGTAAAAAAAAAGTGTTAAAATATTTAAATTTTCATAAAGATACAGTCATACCTCCATACAATCACCTCCCATATAGTCACAAACTCTATATAGTCACACGATTTTGTGTAGTCATTTTTTTTAATATTAAAAATACCTATATATAATCACAATAATAGTGTAATCACTATCACATTTTTTTAGAGATTTTTTAAATTGATTTATTAAAAACATCCCTCTTCATAATCACAATTTTTTTATTGATTGGCTAGTTAAAAATATATACCATATCTCTTTTGGTCCAAAAACTTAAAAACGTCTGAGGGTCTGGTCCAAAGTCTGCAAATTGGTCTGAGTCTAATATAATTATATATATTTATTGGCGCTGAACAAGTTTACTTAGTGCATTTTGTTAGAATTAATTAGTAAAATTTTATAAATCATAAGATTTTATAGAATTTTCTTAATAAAATTCTATAAAATCTTATAATTTGTAAAGTTTTATTAATTGAGTCAACAAAATGCACTAAGTAAACTTGTTCAGCACTTAAAAATGCATTAAAACGACTGTTTTGTTTTTATTTTACTTGAAATTTGGAGAAAAGATACATAATTTTGGATTTTTGATCAAAAAAGTCAAATTTAAGCATCTTTTCTCCAAATTTCAAGTAAAATAAAAACAACCCTGCCGATTTAATGTATTTTTAGGTGCTGAACAAGTTTACATAGTGCATTTTGTTAGAATTAATTAGTAAAATTTTGTGAATCATAAGATTTTATAGAATTTTATTAATAAAATTCTATAAAATCTTATAATTCACAAATTTTTATTAATTAATTCTAACAAAATGCACTAAGTAAACTTGTTCAGCACCTAAAAATACATTAAATCGGCAGGGTTGTTTTTATTTTACTTGAAATTTGGAGAAAAGATGCTTAAATTTGACTTTTTTGATCAAAAATCCAAAATTATGCATCTTTTCTCCAAATTTCAAGTAAAATAAAAACAACCCTGCCGATTTAATGTATTTTTAGGTGCTGAACAAGTTTACTTAGTGTGTTTTGTTAGAATTAATTAATAAAAATTTGTGAAATTTAAGATTTTATAGAATTTTACTAATAAAATTCTATAAAATCTTATGATCACAAAGTTTTATTAATTAATTCTAACAAACTGCACTAAGTAAACTTGTTCGGCACCTAAAAATACATTAAATCGGCAGTATATTTTTTATTATACTTGAAATTTAGAGATAATATGTTAAAATTTGTCTTTTTTGATCAAAAATACAAAATTATGCATCAAATCTCTAAATTTCAAGTAAAATAAAAACCAAACAGCCGTTTTAATACATTCTTAGGTGCTGAACAAGTTTACTTAATGCATTTTGTTAGAATTAATTAATAAAAATTTGCGAATTATAAGATTATATAAAATTTTATTAATAAAATTCTATAAAATCTTATAATTCATAAAACTTTACTAATTTATTCTAACAAAATGCACTAAGTAAACTTGTCCAGCACCAAAAAAATATATTTGGACTCAGACCAGTTTGCAAACTTCGAACCAACCTTAGACCAGACTCAGACTGACTAAAAGTTTGAATATAAAAGTCCAAAAATCTGACCAGACTTAGACTTGACTAAAATCTGGTTCAAGTTGGTCTGTAGGAGCACTAAGTACCTCTTTAAGATCACATTAAATATATTTTTTATATTGTGTGATTGTAAAGAGGTAATTCTATTTAAGCACACCTCTATATAATCACCAAAAAATGCTAGCCAAATAGGGTGATTATACAGAGGTATGACTGTATAATATATGATGTTGTATATAATTTGTATCACATGATTATGGAGTGCACTGCAGTGCATATGTATTATATTAAAAAACCCTATAAAATATTTGTTCTGAAAGTTTTAATTTAGATTATCAAGAGTCTGGTATATAGAGGTCCAGATTAGAAAAAGTAACTATATATGTATTTTGATTTTTCAAACAAGTTTACTTAAGTGAAAATATTTAATTTGTATAATAAAATTTAGACTTTACTATATAACAACTATTTGTAATTAGCTAAAAATTGATTAGATCTAAAAATAAGCTATAAAAAAATCTAGTATTATTATTGGCTAGTTTTAAATTAATTATATATATGTATTTATGAAAGTATATATATATATAAAACTTTAAAATCTTATATATATGCAGAATATAGAGAGTGATTAAGTTCCAAGCTTGAAACTAAGCTATAGTTTGCATATAGAAAGGGTTTGTACTTAAAGAACATACACTTAGAAGGTGCAACTGTACTCTGGTTTTTGGATTTATCTGCATCTAAAAGCTTCTATTATAAATAATAGTACTAAGTAGTAATATAAAATTTTTTAAAATAGCAGAATTTTACTAGTAGTTACTGGTAGATAGTAACTACTAGTAGCTACTACTACTGGTATATCTATTAATCAAATTCTGATTGGTCAATCAGGCAAAAAGATTTTTATTTTTATTTTTTTTTTAAATGTTAAAAATAAGACCTTGCTTTTATCTTTATTTTTATTTTTATTTTTATTTTTTTTTTAACTTTGGTGGATCTTGCCATTGCTTTATTTATAGTTATATATATGGGATGAGTCAGTAGAAAAGGGACAAATGGGCTTTGCTTTGAAAATGACCTTACAGGACTATGTAGATTTTATAAATAAAAATTAAAATTTCTAGCTATCTAGTAATTCAATTCAAATAAACTTTTTTTTATTTTGTAGAGCTTAGTGAGTTCTACAAAATAAAAAAAAAATATTTGAATTGGATTATTGGATGGCTAGAAATTTTAATTTTTATTTATAAAATCTACATACCCGTAAGATCATTTTCAAGACAAAGGCCCCAAATTTTTTTTACGTAAAAGTTTTCTTGTCTTTAAGCTTAAATATTTTAACAATTATCTTAATAAATTTAATAAAATTTTTTTTTATTTTAATTCTATATAATTTCAAGATTAAAATAAAAAAATTTTTAGCAAATTTTATTAAATATTTGGGGGTGAGTCAGTAGAAAAGGGACAAATTTTTTCTAAGTAAAAGTTTTCTTGACTTTAAGCCTAAATATTTTAACAACTATCTTAATAAATTTAATAAATTTTTTTTTATTTTAATTCTATATAATTTCAAGATTAAAATAAAAAATTTTTTAGCAAATTTGATTAAATAGTTGTTAAGATATTTTAGTTTAAAAATTAAAAAAATTTTACTAAAAATGATTTGTCCCTTTTCTACTGACTTACTTCTATTTGTCAAAATATTTTAATTTAAAAATTAAAAAAATTTACTAAAAATGATTTGTCTCTTTTCTACTAACTCACCCCATATATATACAAGATCGTATACAAATTTTAATCTATTAATACAAGCCCGACATCATTTGGTTACTTCTATCAGCATCTAAATGCAACCTGCCGCAGTTAGGCCTCCGCAAAAATTATCTGTGCGATTTTGGAATTTTTGAAGGCTATAAAACCAATATTACACATTAATGCTTAAACTGAAATCGGTATGTGGAATTAGCCACTTTCAGAAAACATGCTTCATTTATATCTCACGTGTGCTTGCTGCTAGTAGCAGGCCTTTAAAGTCAGACGGGTACTTGCCTGAGGGCCAGGCCTGGGCCTGTACCCATCTGACTTTGAAGACTTGCTGCTAGCAGCAAGAACACATGAGGTATAAATGAAGCATGTTTTCCGAAAGTGGGTTTATCACTAATTCTGCATAATGACTTCAGTTCAAGCATCAATTGTGTAATATTGGTTTTATAGCCTTCAAAAATTCTGAAATCGCACAAGTAATTTTTGCGGAAGCCTAGCCACAGTCAATCCCCAGAGAGGTTGATATCGAGGAAACTCCTTATGAAGTTACTATCCAACCCAGAATTTCACCAAGTCGGCTTAGTGGCTCCACAAGTTTATATAGTATCATATGTTTCAGTTATAGGGCTCACATTATGTCTTGCGACTTCAGTTATTCCAAATTGAGGTCCCGGCACAGCTTTCTTTACAGCTACAAATTCTCAAAATAATGGTTGCCCAATTAAGTTTGTTGTATAATGTCCGACCCTGAAGGTCTCGCGTGGCATTTCAGTTTTCTAACCAGATTACTTTTATTATTTTGCCTTTGGGAGAAATTGAACTAGCAACCTTGTGATTTGCATCCTCAGAGCATAATCGCTATGCTATTGATCCAGAGAACCTTGCTTTTATTTTTATTAAATTTATTACAATACTGAAAGAAATTTTAATTTTTTTTAAATCTAATGATAAAAATAAAAACTCAGACAAACATATCTAAATAAACCTAAATACTTATGGGGAGTAACAAAAATCAGGTGATTTTTTAGGGTGGAGGAGGGTAAAAAAAGTTAAAATTATATATAAAAACCTGACTATTTATATATTAAGGAAGAGGGGGGGTAGGCCTCTGATAAAAAATAATCAGGTGATTAATGACACTGCCCTATCTGTAATCTAAAATTCAAAAATGATTTTATACTACCTATGATTAGACAATAGTCACTATATAGTAAAGTTCAGATTCTACTATTCAACTCAATTATTATTTCTTAAGTAAACTTATTTAAAAAATCAAAATACACATATTATATAATGTTTAACAAGATTAAAAAACATTTTATTATTTGACTTTTAATTTTTATATTTAATGAAAATTTTAAAATTTTAAAAAAATATATTCGACAAATATAAAAATTAAAAGTTAAATAATAAAAAGTTCTCTAATTTGTATAAAAATTTCAAAAAATATATATTTTAATCTTCTAAAATATTTACTTAAGTACTTATAGTTGATTTATATAGTAAACTTTATAGCAACTACTTGTAATCACTTAAAAGCCTTTTTTATCTGAAAATAAACTACTCTGATTTTTGTATAACTTTTTGCTCAAAAAAAGATAGCTTATTTTCAGACACATATAGTATTTAAATGCTTAACCTGAGTATAGACATGGTATTTATATATCAAATATACCGGTACTATTAGTCATCTGATTTGTCACATGTAAATTTCATATATATGAAATTTTAAAAAATTACATATAAAATTACTATAAACTTTGAAGCAATGATGTTTTTTAACCTACATATTAACTTATAATTAAATTTTGTAATTTTATAGAGCAAAAGGAATTGAATGAAAAAACCTTTCATGCCAAGCCACAGTTCTACCATTTTTGTACAAAACAAAAATATAACTTCACCAACAACAAATATTTTCTAATAAGTATATATAAAATTATGCCCTGAACAAGTTTACTTAGGCGACTGAAGTAGGTTATCTTGTAAGAAAAATGAGTTGTCTATGTAAAAACTTTAAATTTTTGACTTTGCAATATAAAACATTTTTTCATTAAATAACATACTTTGGGCGCTTAAGCAAAGTAGTTCAGCACATAATTTTACTTATATTTAAAACCAAACTGCGTTTTTTCAGCCATTTCTAGTTAGAAAAAAAAATTTTCTAAAAAATTTTTTAAAAAAAATTTTTTTCTAATTCGACCCCATTTTTCACCTAGTAAATGGCTGAAAAAATGCATTTTAACTTTAAATACAAGTAAAAAATTATGTACTGAACAACTTTGCTTAAGTACACAAAGTAGGTTACCTAATGAAAAAAATGGTTTATATTGCAAAGTCAAAAATTTTAACGTTTTTACATAGACAACCCATTTTTCTTACAAGGTAACCTACTTCGGTCGCCTAAGTAAAGTTGTTCAGAGCATGATTTTACATATATTTATTATCTTAAAATTAGAAAATATTTGTTTTTGGCAAAGTTATATTTTTGTTTTGTGCAAAACAGTGAAATTGTGGCTTGGCAGGAAAGGTTTTTTTATTCATACAAAATTTAATTTTAAGGTGCAAAACGGTGAAACTGTGGCTTGGCAGAAAAGGTTTTTTTATTCATACAAAATTTAATTTTAAGTTAATATATAGGTTGAAAAACATTATTGCTTCAAAGTTTATACAGTACAGAACAGTAAAAGACATTCAATTTATACATATAGGCGCCAATTTTGGGTGCTTATATAATCAATTCTAATTGGCTAATTTTTGTGCAATAGATTTTAATTGGCTAAAAACCTATATACAGTCAACTTTCTTTAATCTGAACTGCTAGGACTGCTTTTTTTACTATGTAAAAATTTGAAAAAGTTCAGTTTTTAAAAAGTTATATATGGCTTATTTGAACTTTATAATAAAATTTACAAATGTTCTAGGAGATTTTGTTCAGTTTAGAGAGAGTTTAATAGTGTTCAGTTTAGAGAGGTTTGGATTAGAGAGAAGCAACTGTATGTTGTCTTTTTTTTTATATTAAATGCCAATTTTTAAACTCATATAAACTTTAATGCCTTATAACTTCCTTAAAATTAAAAATAAGAAAAATTTCTTTGACAGAAATGTAGCTTATCTAAAAATCTATCAATTTGTCAGAGGTTTTTTGATTTAATTTTTTTTAAAAAAGTTATAACAATTTAAAGTTTTACTAATAGCGAGTGGATATCTTTTACTGTCTGGTACTGTAGTAATTTTATATGTAATTTTTTTAATTTTCATATATATAAAATTTACATCTAATAATTGTGTGACAAATAACTCTTCCCAACGATCACTTGCGCCAAAATTTCTGTGCAAAAATAAAACAAAAAATTTCTTTTAGTGACAGACGAAGCAACTTCATACATCGGTTCATATTAAGGTTAACACTATTAAGTGGGACTCCTTAGTATATTAGGCAAGCAAGCCAGAAGCGTCAGTTGTACAAGATAACTGGCAGTGGGCGCCCTTGGTACAAGAAATTCTGGTAGAAGCAACTCCCTTCTGTCGACGAAGATACCTTGGTTGGCTAGGCGGTGAACTAAAAGGAAATGAGTTTTTTAATACTATCTTTAAAGGTTTTTTGTCGCAAGTCCAAGAGAAAATTTACGAACCCCCGCTACCATATTCTCGCTGAGCTTTTTTTACTAGAATTTTGGCAAAAAGTGGGAAAGTCGGCGTACCCCCTCCAAAAGATTGGCACTGTTGTTCCTATCCTAATCGGGAAGAAGGTATGCAAGGTGGTAAACAGGAACGACGCGTGACGAGATGGTGACGCAAAGTTGTTGGCCTTTCGGGTTTTAATTAAATTCTAGAATTTTCTTTTCTTTTCTCATCTTGTACGTATAACACATTCATAAGTAGATGCTTATGTAGTGTTATACAATTTTTATCGTTTAGTGTTTAGACGTATTAGCACCTTCGTTTTCTATTTCTTTCATGACTTTTTCTCTTTTCTTTTCTTTTTTGTGTGTTTTACTTTTCTAGAATTTTCTTTTTGGTCTTTTTTGTTGGGTTTCGTTTAGTAGTTCATTCCCCTGTTTTAAGATTTCCCCTTTCCTTTTTCTTTGTCTTTATGAGAAGCTCAGGGATAAAGTTTTTTTGGAAGGAGTGGATTATGAAGAGGTAACTGGGTACCGCGTTATATTCGGAAGATGTACTCATGGCCAAAGATCATGGTCGCTTTCGTTTGACAAACACCAGTGCGACAATCCTTCTTGGGCACCATTTGTGGCAGCCGGGTTGCGGCCTATTAGTAAACAGATATGTCTTTTGTTGTATTTTTGGACTTCAAATAGTATCTAATAAATAGAGCACGATTGTCTAAGGAAAAAAAAAAAAAAAATTGTGTGACAAATCAGATAATTGCTATATTTGTTTACAAATATTATAAAATGCACTTATGGTATTTACTACTATAGGTAAATTAGATTTGCAAATCTGTATAACAAAAACAAAAAATAAATTTTTATAAAACAAAAAATAAATTTTAATTACTTTAGAGTTAGGATGAGGCCTGAAATTTTATCTAAGTATTAGTATATACAAAATTTAGCAAGAAATTTTTTTATTAGAGTTCGAAAGATAGTTTTATAAGCAAAATTTTGAGATATAGACATGTTTTTCAAAAAAAATAAAATTTTATATTACACCTGATCTTAAATTTTTATTGGCTATTCTAATAGTTTTGTATAATATAGTGTAAAATATTAATAGATATGCTTTAGTAAAACTCTTTGTTTATAATATTAGTATATATAGTCAAACTTCTATAAATGCAACTCATAGAGACAAGCCTACAATATGTATTTTAGGAAGGTTTGCATTTAAAGAGAGCCAATTAAATTGCAGCTTTAAAAATTAAATTATCAAGTTTGTATAACTTCTACCAAAAACTGTATAACCTATCTTAAATACTAAAATTTAATTGGCTATGTGCATTTAGAAAAGTTAGTATGATATAAAATGTTATTTAAAAGAACATGCATTTACAGAATATAGAACATGCATTTAGCATTAATAACATCTAATAGAAAAGAAAAAAATATGTATTTAGGAAGGTATTGCATTTATGAAGGCTGTATTAATGGAGATCTGACTATAGTAAGTAGATAAATTCTATTGGCTTCAATTTTTAACTAATAGTATCTACTTTGTATATTAAAAATCTACTGGTATTTACTATTATTAGAGATGCATCAGTCTGGTCTAGTCTGGTCTGGTCCCTAAAAGGACCATTAACATAGTAATTACGGTCCTGGTTCAGTTCAGTCCTTTGGTCCTATAGGGCAACTCTTTTCGACGATCACTCGAACCAAATTACCAACAGAAGAAAAACAAGAAGTTTTTTTGTTGAAGAGTTGCCTATACTTAATGTATAGTTGGATAACACAAGAAAACGGTTTTTATAAAAGTCAACTAACTTTCCAGGGACTCCTTTATATATTCAATATGCAAGCCAAAGCGTACTTTTACAAGATAATTGGCGGAAGGTGGAGCCCTTGTACGAGAAATTTTGGTAAAAATTAAAGTTTTCTTCTGTCGACGAAATTTTCTGTGGCAAAACAATAGGGAACAACAAAAAATTGAGTTTTTCCAACTGCACCCTCTCTTTTAAATTTCTTTTGAGTATCGTCATACTTCCCTTTGGATTTTTTCGAAATTTTCACCAAAAAGTGGGAATCCTAGCTTACCCCCTCCAAAGATCAGCAGTATTTACTCCTTCCGAATTGGGATGATCCGAATTGGGACCGGCGCTATCACGTGTGAATTTGGTTGCTACATACAAATAAACAATAAATGACGTGGTTGGATCTGGAGGGCACGTGAAAAATTTCTTATCTTTTTTTAGTTTCATTTTTCTTTTTTATATATCTGTACATATAATACACCAATAGACATTAGTCTTGTGGTATTATATAATTTTTATCGTTTATGCTAGACATGTTAGCATTTACAGTTTCTATTCTTTCTTTGCTTTTTTTTTGGTTTTTCTTTTTCTATTTCTTTCTTTTGGTTGTATTTTTGGTTGGTTATTTGGTTAGTCATTTAGGTATTGTCTCTCCTTTAATCTTTTTCCCTTTTTTTATTCTTCTTTATGAAAAGCTCAGAGAAGAAGTTTTTAGATGGAATGGATTCTGTGGTTGGTTTTCTGAAGCCAGGCAGTGCTATACTTCTTGCTGATGGGGAAGACTGTCACTTGAGTATGAGCAAACCATTTCAGTGCAGTAGCCAAAGTTGGGCACCAATTCAGGCAGCCGGCTTAGTTCGGTCTCTACAATTAGTATATTAAATTATGTAGCTTTTATGTAATTTGCTAATAAAGATCAGACGGCTATGAAGCTTTAAAAAAAAAAAAGTCCTTTGGTCCTATAATGGTTCTTAAATGATTACGTCAATCTTATATATAAGATTTTATTGGCCCAAAATGATATAATTATTTACTGTCAGATGTAAACAAATATCATATGACCTACATTACACTTGATCAAGAAATTTGATTGGGTGAGACAAACATTACAGTTAAGTTTACAAGAACCGGTTCTTTAATGGTCTCATGGTTCTTATCGGTTCCAGTTTAGTCCCAGTCCTGGACTGGTCTTTTTCAGGACTGATGCATCCCTAACTGTTATCTACTAGTAAATACCAGTAGTAAATGTCACAGATCATAATTTAAAATGAAATCTACATTCTATATTTAACCTGCTAGCCTTCTAAAACCCATTAATACTTGTTTATTATAATTTTTTTTTAAAACTAACCCTAATCCTAAACCCTTAACCCTAAAAAATGCACCCCAAAAAAATTTAGTTTTCGAGATTTTATACTATCATTTCATTTTAATCTGGATTTCATTATGATCTGTCACAGTAAATATCTACCAGTAGCTACCAACTCACATCACTAATACCAAGGTTACAGGTAATATACCCAGCTAATTGATAAGTAAATGATATTGGAACACAGGCCTATTTTTTCAAAGCATTACTAGTGGAATTTGAACTCTATTTATGATTAAAGTTTAGACAAATATGTACAATATATATTATATTTGAAATTGACTGTAGTTTAAAAAAACAAAGCTTTAATTTTTAATGTTTAATTACTATATTGTATTAATATAATTTGTTGTAAAAACGGTTAAATCTGGAAATTTTAATTATTTTAATATACAATTTTTTAAAATTTTTGGGAGTGCATTTCTTAGCTTTTTTTGAGTAGTTAGGTTAGGTTTAGGATTAGTTTTGATTAATTTAAAAGTATAACTGATAAGTAAATTTTGGTAGAATTTATGTTTTTAAATCGAGGTCCCTAATTTCCAGCTTTAGCCATTTCCAGCTTTAGCCGCGACATAATTTTATATTGCTATGTTTGAAAAATATTTAAAAAATAAAAATACAAAAGACATATTACTAAGCATTAAGAAGCTTATACTCAACAAAAAAAACCCCCCAAAAATTCTGTACGTACGTCGTGCATTAATGATGTCTGACGAAACTCACGTGACTTGACGAACCATATACAGTGACGAAACACGAGTTTATAGTTCGTCAGGCATCTATAAAGTGCATACGCATTTAATACAAACATATATATACGTATATATATATATATGGTACAGTAATATTTTGAACGCCTATTCACGAGACTTGCAGCTATAGACATATGATGGCGTTGCTAAATTAATAATTTACATCTATTGTGTATCAGGTATATCGATTAAATTGTTCAGCGACTAATAAGTACAAACCTGTTTTATAAAAGGTGAGGATGCTGAAATTTTGAGGTCTCCATTTGAATCCATAAACTCTACTAAAATCCACTTATGTACTCTTTTAAATTCGTCGTCCGATTTCCAACAAAAAAATAATTACACACATTATACTGTATTGTTGTATAAGAGTTACTAATTTGACAATAGCGATAACAATATTATTTAAGTGCGTAATCAAAAGTTGTAATTCAAAACCATCTAATAGTTAAACATAAACGGTATATTTGCTATTTGAATAACTGCGGGTAGATATAGCCTAATTATTCGGCTTTTGCCTATTAACGTTAACGTTAAGCCTTAAAACGGCATTCGTTAAATGAAGATCATGCTAATTTCGAAAATGCCATTGTTCATGATCTTCCATATTGTCCTTAATAAATGAATGAAATTAGTCCTTATAACAATTGACGTTTACACACATGTAAATTCTGAATTCTATTTTGATTCAGCATTATGTGAAATCGTGGAATCCAATCGCTGAGTACAGGAGTAGGCTAACGAACGTTGGATAAAAAAAAAAAAAATCTTTTAAAGGAAATCTATTAAATACCATGTGTGCATCTTATCACCAAAACTAAATTTCAAAAAAAAAATATGATGCATAACTATAACATATGCATGCTGATATGCAAAAGTGTTTTATGACTTCATTAAAGCATTTTGATTTATTGTTATAATAATAGAAATAGTATATACATTCTTGTTTATTATAAGAATTATTTAATGATACAAATAATAGAGGTGTTGTTAGAGATGCGATCCGTTATCCGTTTTCTTATTTAAAATTTAATGGATATCCGGATATCCGGATTCTTAATAATTTTGTTATAATTTAAACTACCGAATATCCGGATCGCACCTCTAGGTGTTATGATAGAATAGAAATACAGTACCAAAATATTAAATTATTAGTATAATTGGTACGATTCCGGCCTATGCAATTTGATTTTGCATTTATAGTACAGGTCTTTAAACCCGTCTTTAAACCCGTTCGTTAATTGTTGGACTTCTCCCTTGAACCGATCAAGTTGTTCTCCTGAAGTATCTTCTTCATTAACTTTAATCATACTAAATATTGTTGGTTCACCTGTGTATTTACTACATTCAAGTTCTTTAGATTTTATTATTTTATTTATATTTCTGGAGGTTATAAGATCATATCTTTTTGACAAAATATTTTTAAGTAATTTTCGAGATACGTCTCCATATGATGTTTTCAACGCGTAATAATCTATATGTACCACCTCGCGTGAGGTATTTAAAAAATTATGAAGTTTATGAATCGGGTCAAATTGTCGTTTAATTTCATCATGTTTAATATATTGCATAAAGAAGTTTTCTGCCACGCGAATGTCTTTTCGCATATGATCCAAACATTGTGGCGTACGATATTTGGCATTTTTGTTACGCATTGATTCTATATATGCTATCACAAATTTTTGAATCATTGTATCAATCATCATGGCAAATAAATGTGAATTCAAGCATGATTTAATATGGTTTAAATAATCGTCTATCGTTACGATAATGACGCTCATTGGGTCAGCCTTGTACCACTGTGAAGTATGCATTTCACGAAATGGTTTTTTAAGATCATTGAATACGATGCACGAGGCTGTACTGATGGCGTTTGTAACGACATCTAAGAATCCGTCTCTCACATGACAAAGTTCAACATTAACGGAATCCCAATATTCTTTAGATTTAAATAATGGTTCTAACTTTGTCTTAAGCTTTTCATCAACATGATCGGCACAGAGATATTCATCATTAGCCAATGCAACAATATATTCCAAAAGACGTGGCTCACCTCTTTCTTCAATATATAGGCGAACTTCTGATTCTAATACGATTATCCAAGTTTGTTGTATGTCAATCATCACTTTACAACATTCTTTGACCACATCAGCCAAAATTTTTTCATGAGTAGACATAATAGCCAAATCTATTTGTTGATTAATCATACTGAGCAGCACAGGTGTCCCAGAAAGACCAGTCACTTTATCAGCATCTAATTCATAGTGACGTTCAACAAATTCTTTAATGTCACTTCCAATCAAATTATTCTTCCATTCTTGAAACTTGCTGCGCATAATTGATAATAAGCAATCAATCAATTCGTGTTCCCTGCCATCTAAGAGCTCTGGTTCCAGCAAGTCTTGTGATATATTCATATCACTTACGATTTTAAGATAGTATTGACGAACCCAGCGAATCAAGTCAAAAATAGTTCCCGCGTCCAAAGTCAAGTCAGTTTGCATAACATCGTTCAGCCAGATGTAAACTTGATCATGATACTCCTGCACGAAGAAAAGCCTTATATTGTAATGCGAAGGGAATAGTGGTTCTATTTCATCTTTTACTAAATTTAAATCATTATATATAAAGTCTAATTTGTCTAATAATGTCAATGGGGCGTCTTTAACTTTGCTCAAAAAAAGTTCAAATCTTTCTAAAATGGTGTTGTTCAAAATGCTAAAAAAGTTATTTTTGTACGATTTGGCAATACGTGTCTCATTCATTTGAACATCCATTTCCTCTTCTAACCAAATGATTCTAGCCAAACTTTTGATTACTGTTTTCGCATGACGATTACTTGCCAGAGTAAAAATATTTCTGGTTAATTCCCAAAGGTAGCAAGTGAAGTCTTGTAATAAATCGTCCAATGGTTTAAAATAAAGCTGTAAGACACTAATAACATCTTTTGATGCAAACTTTGCTTCATGCATCGTATTATCTCTTGATGCTTCAAGAGCGGACAATTGGGAATGAATGAATAAAAGATTATCCGCAGAACTAGAAGGGTTTTGTCTATGTAGTTTTAGCGAATGCCATAAACGATTGATAAATTGATGCATCTCTTGCACTTGTAATTGAATTTCTTGTGTTCCAACATTATTATGATTTATTTGTGGAACCTATTAAAAAAAAAAAAAAAAATCGAAACCAATTATTAGATTTATAGGGATAATATAGGCCAAAGAGAGTATTGTTAACAACTTTCGGCCGCAGTTAGCCACAAATTTAACCTTATTAATTTTTGGAAAATGATTAATGGTGGGCTGTTGTTGGTTTGAAGTTGAATGAATGATTTTCTGCATGCTTTCCTTTTCCGAATCTTTTTGTTTACCAAGTTTACCTGAATGAGAAAACCTTCCTAATCCCAAATATGCTCTGATATTACTACCTTTTTTTACTTTTTTTACCAGAGTATCTTTCTCGAACCTGAAGTTGACATTAATCTTAACTTTGAACAAGTCATAAGACTTGAGAAGTTTTGTAATATTTGTTTTATGAGCTCGCTTATTTACATCTTTTTTTTCGTCCTCAATAGACATCATGGATTCCATAATTTTTTTTTTTTTTTTTTTTTTTTTTTTTTTTTTTTTTTTACGTAAGAGAATTTACCGAAACCATACGTCAATAGCTATTGTTAATACAAACAGATGTATGTAGGGGATGGTGAAAATAAGCAGATAAAAAAAAAAAGGTACGTACCGTATCAGGCATTGACAGTTTAAGGTGGTATTTATATTAATTTCTACCGACTCTTAATGTTGTTTGCACGTGATCGCATACCGATTGGCGTACCGAATAATGGGTATTGTTATAGTAATATAGGCTTGAATTACAACCCCACGTGCACTATACGAAAACGTTTCGAAAACAATGGGCCCTTTCATTTGTTATAAACTACGGAATCCGAATCGGGCAAGAAAACAAGATCAACTCTATTCGGCCGGAAGCGACGAGAAAAATGCCAAAAATGTCTACAATCATTCATAATTAGAGTTACTGATTTAATACAGATACCGTAAAATACAGATAATGCGAAATTCCTAATACCGTTCGTGATGAACACCGTCACCATATTTCGAATAGTTAAAAAAATTCCTTTAAAAAACAAATCAAAGTTTAAATACTGCAGGCGTCACAGGAGGCGTTGCATTTGTCATACAAACTCTCTCCCTTGTCTTTCTTCTATTCTTCGCTGCAAAACTCTCGCACGGCGTTGAATTCCGCCTAGCTGTCGCGCCTTCCTTTATCCTATCATTATAACGTTACGACCGAACCCCTTTGTTCTAAAATCTATTTAAAGGGCTGAAGAAAATTCATAGCCCCAAACTTTTCGACAGACGCCATTCTAGCGTTCTTTCTTAGTTTTTCATTTTTTTTTTCTACTCTGTTATGACATTTTCCATACACTTAGCACGCGCTGTTGAAACGAAATTATAATATTGTTTCTTACAATTGCGAACCATATTTTGCATTTGAAATTCATAAACTTTTTATAAAAACAACAAAAAAAAATTTTATTCATTCAACGAAATCATTATTATGACAACTTCAATTAGTTCTAATGCTTTTGATACTTCTACTCCTGACATGAAAGGGTTGCATGTTATAGAGTTTATTACTAATGACCAACCCTATTCAACAGAAAAGGTGAATAGACGGTGTTAAAATTTAAATGTGGTTCAAACACTTCTTTTTTGCCTTTGTAAAGTTCACAATATAAAATTTCAATAATTTAACACAATTTATGCATCTAATTTGAATAGTTACTAGAAAAGTTGCAAGAACTCCAAGCAACTTTCCTGGAAGATTTTGAAGACTATAAGTGCGTATATAACGAACCTTTTCCTACTTTCCATTACAATCGTCGCACTCATAACTAACAATGCATTCTCAATTTTTTTTACGACTCATTTAGTGTTGGATCATCCAAGTTGCATTCATCTTACCGTCAATTTGCGAAGACTTTTCCTTTTCTAGGAATTGAAAAAGATACATGTCTATTTCAATCGGATGATGGTCTACCTTGTGATGATGCTCATTTTTTTGATGATGGAATCATTGAGACCGCTGCAGCTGTTGTCGCTGAGGATTTAGATGCTGGCGGCGATGATACTGAGGTCAAAACTCTTATGAAAAAGGTATTTTTTTTTTTTAAAAAAAAAAAAAAAAATTGGAGTGATCGGCACAATTGTATGCAAGAATTAAATGATCTGCTTAGTACATAATTATAATTATATTCAAAAAAAAAAACGCGTTGATATAACAATGATTTTAATTTCTTTTATTTATCATATATAATTTTTAAAGAATGCGATGATTCGATCAGCCATAGAAAAGATAAAAAAGGCGGCTGAAGAACAAGAGAAACAGCTACGGTACAAAGAAGAAGAGTTACAAGAACTCTACGAAACATTTGCTGAATTAGAAGAAGAGTTATACGAGGTAAATTGCAAATTTCATTAAAATACAAAAAATACAAAACAAAAGATATAAATCTTAACCGATTTTTACTGTAAATGTTATAAGGTTTCTCCATATGACCAACCTCAAGCATCTATCGGATTCAGTAGAGCAAAGTAAGCACATTTTTCAAAAGTAATATGTAAATTGAATACACGCATTTATGTTTGTGAATGCATATTCATTCGTAATGATTCTCTTTTCTCTTTTCTCAGACGCCTTGGATGTTTTTTTGTCTTGATGTTGTTACCAATTTTATTTATTATGGTACTGGACGCATACATCCAAGCAAATTACACGCCTATCAACTAATAGATGCGATGGCTCGAAAAACAGTAGACATGTTTGAAAAGGGAAAAAAAAACAAAAAAAAAACAAAAAAAAAAAAAAAAAAAAAAAAAAAAAAAAAAAAAAAACCAGGTTGTTTTTTTGCGTGTCGTTTTCTTATTAGATATTTACTCCTCGCATCAATATTCATTTTTTCGAAATTTGTGACGCGTCTTATCGATTTCCGAGTACTTAGAACATTTGTTTTTATTGAAGCTAGCTTCACTTATATTGTTTATATTTCATGTTTGAATTTGCATTTCACGATTAGACACATATCTAGATATGTATTATGCATTTAATGACCCTCATAAGATATATTTATTCTTTAAGCTTCTAATTTTCCTTTAAAAAATTTATACATCTATTAATTATGCGTCTTTGATGTACGATACGCGTCGTCCTCATGGTCTAGCCACCATGGAGGTTTAAACAAAAAAACAATTATGCGTCTCTGCTCAATATGCATATGATAGTTATGTTCCCCTACATCCTTAGTTTACACATTTACATTTATTACAATTTTTGTTTCTTTGAACAACCCATAACTTATTGTTTGAAGGAAATTTTTATTTCTTTTTCGCTTATATTTGAATTATTATTATTATTATTTTAATACGATATTTGGCATATTGGTTAGGGAAACTTTCTAACAACCCATAATTTTTGTTAATAAGATTATCCTAACCTTGCTTATTTTTTTTCTAATGAACTCTGAGTTTTTTCTTTGCATAAAAATCTTTGTCGCGTATTTTTTTTAAAAAAATCATCCAATTTTTATATTTTACTCGTACCTCACAAGAAAAATTCTTTCATATAGCATTACTTCCTTGTCACTTTATCTTCTTGCATTGTCTGAGTTTATACATAATTTTCTTATATCTACAATATATATTATTTATCTTTTGAGGGTATTAATCTAAAATTAGAAATACAGTAATTTTCAATATGCGAATAAAAATAAAAAAAAAAAAAGAAATACGTATAAGCGAAATAAAAAAAAAAAAAAGAAGCTTATTCTTGCATTAACATTTGATACGGATTTATTTATTGAAACCATTTTAACTACAAAGCCAAGCACCCAATATCTAGGATATTCAATCTTAGGCTCTGCTTGTCAGCTCGCGTGTGATTCATCGTTATTGACAAAATACTGTTTCGGACGACTCTGAAACATTTTGCTTGAAAAAATTATTCACGCGAAAATTTGGACTTTAAAAAGAGTTGCGGGTTAACCCGAGATTATTCGCTATGGCGGACTTTGAAAAAAGTTTTTCTCGAAACGCAATAACCAATTGATAGCTTTTTAACAAGCACAGAAATTTACTGTTATTTAAAGACGATGAAAGTTGATTTTATTCTTTCATTTTGATATATTATATGTGTATATTTGCGTACTATCATTTTGAAACTTGTAAACGCATTTATTTAAAGCAAAAGATAATAAAAATAAACCTTTTTAAACATGCCTGATTAGAGACTTAATTTCTTACATTTAAAAGAATTAAACTAATATCTAATAAGTTATATGAATTTTTATAAATATCAATTTTACTATAGATAAGAGATTGTATTACAGAATTAATATTAATTATATAATATAATATTAATTCTACACATATATAGTTATATGTATAATCTATTTTCTTTATTAACATACTGGTAACTTGATATAATTCAATAATCTAATACTAACTCTGCCTTAGACAGTTTTCGTTTCTTAGTATGTATTTCACATATCATAACTAACCTCCAACTTGTTTAATCAATTTAACTATATTTATATCAAACAATTCACTACGAATTGGCATTTCGGGTGTGTAAAAAGGATTTTTCATAACATAATCACTATAAACATCGTAAGTACGTCGAAGTACAAGATCAATATTTGGATGAGTTGGATCAGCAATAATCAGAAATTTTGTTCCTATTATTAAAAAAGAATGTTAATAGAACAAAGTAATATAATTCTGCAAGAAAAGAAATACCAGCCTGTTAACGTTTGAAAGCAATACAATTTAAAAGAATCTGCTTCCAAAACTTCTAATCCGGAGGAAGTTGAGTTTCTGACCGGCGAAATTTTGGACGTAATAGCGTGTACGCTAAAAAGGTTGTTATTAAGCCAGAATTCAAATTATAAAATTAATAATCACTGCATTAAATAATGATCATTTCATATAAAAAATTCATTTCGTTAAATACTTACCCGTGAAAAGTACCAGCGAAGACCAAATATTCATTAGCTGTTAAATGTGCTAACCCTTCATTAAAGTCTTTTTGATACATAAGACCACCCGCTTTGCTAATTATATAAAGTGAATAAATCATCCTCAAAAACGATGGAGAAGAAAAGGCGAAAGCGGTTCAAATTTATAAATTTATATTAGTGTGCTGTCACGTGAGTGTTGCAGCAATGATCACATTATGCATTACAGTCGCACGTAATATATTTTGCTATATGTCAACCTTTAGTTATTTCCTTAAATAAAAGAAGTGATATAACCCATGTATGACTGTATTTTGAACCGTACAGTACGTATGTTAGAACAAGAAACTACGGTATTAATAAGTTGGGTCAATCTTCAACCCACTCCGTTACGAGATTTGTGTGCGCGACGAGTGATATAGCGATGGCGCAAAAATTCAAGCCAATTGGAATGAAAAGTGTGAAAAATCACTATTGAGATCTAGATATCAATGGTTCGACGAAATAATTTTCGAACCGCTTTCCATTCCCATTTGGTCCAGAGGTATCCATTAATATATTATATGTTAGTTGCAATGTAACAAATCACATTATACATTTCATACCGGTATTTAACATTTTGATTGTTCTATAACATTTAGTCTAGATCTGGTTTGGTCTATTATGGTCTCCAGTCTTAAGACTTTGTTCGCCCAGACTGGTCCAATCTTAAGATTTTGAGTAATTTTGGGGTTCAGACTGGTCTTAAGACTAACTGTGGTCCATTAGTCTAAGACCGGATCACATAACATCCTACTTGAAAATCAAGACTAGATTGACTTTACTTTACAACTGTTTTAATAAATACTGGTCAACTTTACGATGACTGAATCGATAAATTACCAACGTCAACCGAAAATTATCGACTCGGTCATCGGCAATTTTTTCGGTTATCTAACAATTGTAATAACATACAAGTAAATTTGGCAGTAGATATGATTCACTGATATTCACGTCCAGTTTAGATACTGCAGGAAATGTTGCCATTGGACACCCTGTTTTAACTGCAAAATTATCGTTCCTAATGGATTGTCGGTACCTTTCCTGATGGGTTATAAAAAGAATTTGATTTATGTACCGTTCCTTGAACCGTTCCTGATAGGGTTCTAAAAAACCACACTACTATCGAGTAAAGCCACGGCATAAAAATTTCCAGTCCGATTGTAAGATCAATATGTAAACATAAAATTCAGAAAAAAAAATGAAGAATTAGCTTTTGGTCATTAAGTACTGTACAAGCGCGTAATAACACACATGTAGGGTGAGAGGCACAGGGTTCTTGGGCATGCCCCCCTTGTGCATGCCCATGTGCATGCCTTTAAGCTAGAAGGCATGCCCATTTCATTTGATATTTAAAAAGTATATATTAAGCAAACATATTTTCTAATTGGTTAATAATATTAACTATTCTAAAGATAATATTTATATAGTAAACCCTCTATAATTGCATTTTATCAGAGAAAAATATATTTATCAAGATCTATACTATATCTGGACTTTAATAAATTATTTTAAAGTTTTTTTGTAATGATAAATAAGATCTATATTATTTCATCAATAATTATTTTATAAACAATTTAAAGATTATTTTACAGATAATTAATTTGCAAATAAGTTCAGTTTTTAAACAGTTTATATAAAGCTTTTTTCTTTATAAATTATACTAATCTTAATTCTAATTCTAAATCACAATGACTATAATTATTTTGTTTATAAAATAAGTTGTTAATAAGAAACAGTCATTGAAATAAATTTGTTTATAAATTAGTATCTATAAAATAATCAAGTGGTTCTATAAGTTATAATAAAGTGTGTTTATAGAGGGTGCACTTATACAAGAATAGCTCACGTGCCCCTCACCCTACACACATGGGTGTTATTTTAAAATTTCCATATTTTTGTTCGGGTATGAAATGTTTCGCACATGTGCGTCCCGAGATAACGCATAGGTGCTCAACGCGTTATTACGCGCTTATACGGGAAAATTTTCTTTTTAGCTCAAATATTTTTAATGTATTATTAAGGATCAAACATTTGGGTAATGTCGAGATCAACATTATGGAAATGACGAATCGTGACTTTAGTGTTCCCATTATAACTATCAATGTTTAGAGTTATTAGTAAAAGAGTTATATTTTCAAATTGAGACCCCAAATTTCACAATGATCTATGATCACCAATAATTACATATTTTATTTAAATATCTAGAATTTGAACACGTTTGGACATGGGCATGAACATTCAAAAAAAAATTTTTAGACATACAACACTGCACTGCCGTAAGACAGTATTGTACACGGACATTGTCCCGCCAATTTTGCAAGGAACAGTCCCGGACAACGTCCCATGTCTGCCATGATGTCCCAGCAGGGTATTGTATGCTGACATTGTCCCATTAAGTTTTAACTTACTTGTCCCTACTATGTCCCTACTATGTCCAGGACATGTCTGTTAGACAGGCCAACCAAGTTGCCTGCAATAGAGATGTGATCGCGTGTTTCAAAAGGTCTGGTCTGATGAAAAATACCCAAGAATTAATGTCTTTCACAGACTTAATTGACTAATTTTAAGCCCATTATCTGTTCATCTTACTTATTTACACGGTAATAAAATCACATTATTTTGTTGGCAGGATCTGTTTAAAATTTAATAAGCAAACAGATTGTAATTAAGAATTGAAGGCATTTAGGCCAGACCAACGGATTCTGTGTTTTACATTACCCCCCTCTCTCCTCCAAAAGGGGAGGGGTGGTTCATATAGTAAAAATTTTTCAAAAAAATTTCTTCCGAATTGTTCCGTGACTGTATAAAAATTTTCCGAAATATCCCGATGGGTAATGTAATCCAGTTGGTCTTGCAGAACTGCCTCATAGAATAATGCTTAAAGTAAGATTTTAACCAATCAAAATCGATAAATATAAATCTTGTTCGGGACATGACGGACATGTCCGTCCCTTAAGACTTGTACCCTGCATGATTTTTTGAACGTATAAATCTAAAGAATAGCAATAAATTTACCTCTATACTTTGGAGAATACTCGCATGGTGTAAAACTTTGAAATTTGGCGGAACGAACGTAAATACTTTAATACAGCTGGAAGCGCTTTACAACAGTCGTAACAAAGATTTGTCAAACCTCTCTTTAGCAATTCTAATGCTGGTAAAAACCAATGAAGTTACTGAGTAGTTACTGGTTAACCTTAATATCCGATATTATTGCATGATTTGCTAATCCTGTAAGTTTTCATTTTTAACAGAGCAATTTCATAGTATCATATTACATAAATATATTTACAACTTGGGTTTTTAGATCATCGTGAAAAAATCAATTTTTCTTTATTAAATTAAATTCATAAATTTTGTTACGAGTAGAACAATTTAAAATTTTATATCTCCTTCACTTGTATCATTTAGAGATAATAATTCTATTTGACCTTTTCCTTTTATATCTTTTTCCAATATATCACCAATGGTTCTATACTGTCCAGGATCAATTAGACATATCTAAACGGAAAAAAAGGTTAATTAATATACCTGACAAAGAAATTATTATAGTCAAATCACAATAAATGTTACCAGTTCATATTCATTATCCCAGTTTTCATCCTCGATACTTGCAATCAAAGGAGTCAACTTTTCTTTGGCTTTCTTAGTTTCCTTAGAATTCGGCATCGTGATTCTCAAACGCATTTGAGCGCGGGAAATAGGAATGACTTTTTTCTCCTGAAGCTGTTTGATCGCATCCAATGCCTGATTCATAAATTATAATTCGTTATTGTGTATATTACTGTCTCTTATTATATAAATTTTAAGTAATCATAATTATAAATCATTACCTGTGACTTTGTATTCTTATTCACGTTTACTGAAAGATGTATTTCCCCTAATGCCTTTTCAATCATAGTTACAGTATATGGTCGCTTCGTATTCGGATTAACACATTTTTCTGCAACAATCGTAGCAATCTCACGATAAATATTATCAATTTGATGCGATCTTTCTTTCTCGCTAACTTGAAGTTCTCCTTTCTTCAAAATCTACAGAGTGCAATCAAGTTCGAAAATGATCAATTTTTTTAATTTTCGTTTATCCAAACATCGTTACTTTTACAAATTTAGGTATTTATAGTACCTCTTCGATAATTTTACTCAAATCCTCACTCTTGAATGCCTTTTGAAGATCACTTTGAGATGCAACTTGCCCTTTAGACACATTCGAGAACACATTTTTAATCTGAAGGACTTCGTCTAAATCCGTTTCCCTATAATCATCAGTCAATTATTGTCTAAGAAAACCCGTAGTCCCGCTTATATAAATGAAAATAAATCTTTAATAAAATAAAGTAAAACTCTTACACTCCATTTCTCCATTCCATGACTTTGTTTTTGTAGCATGCGATTTCAAAACGTTTGCCACCTTTTTTCAAACGAACTACAGAAACATTGGTGAGTCTATATTAGGCGCAAAATTTTAAGAGTTTAATAAGAGTCACAATAAAGCTAGTCAGACCGAATCAGTTTTCACATACTTTATTTGATTACTTGGCTGGTTAATCGGCATCTTAACGTTTGAAGTTTTTGAATATAAGTTCAAGGTTACTGCTTTATCTAGCATAGCAGAAGTTTATTTTGATTGGTTGTTAAAACACCCCGGAAAAAATGTTGATCGTACCCCGGATAAAGTATCGGCCATACCAGGGCCGATGATTTTCTGCGGTTAAAATTCAAATTCTGCAAAATTTCCGTGTCTGCGTTGGTCATTTATAAATTCTGTGTTGGTTATATAGAAATCTTGAATATTCTGCAATCCATTTGTCGTTTAGTCTTCGGATTATTAACAGTTAATCAAAAATTTTCGCCCGACCACACTCGTATTTCAGGTTTATTTATTTTTTATATTGGAACTTTTTGGAAGATATATTTGTATAACTCCCTACTTTCTGCGGCAGTTCCGTTCTATTTTGTATTACAACGTGATTTCTGCGGCATTCCGTGAAATGCAGAAAATCATCCGGCCCGGATGAGAATTTATTACTTTTCAAACAATTAGCTGAAGACGCGTATTATAGCCTTACAACACATTAATTTGATTCATAATTGCTACTTTAATTCATATTTCACAATGTATATTATTCTTTTTGTAATAAGTACATTAATATACAATAAACAATTAAGTTTCGTAATACATTATTCAAGATACGCGAACATTTCTAACCATGCCACTATAAACGTTGTATTAGGAGTGCATTAGGCAAGCAAAACTAGTGGAAACAGAATCTTGCAACTTTACTCACCAATTGCTTAGGCCGCCGAACTACCTTCCGACCTTGTAAAAATCTTTGTTGATTTCTACATTACGTATTAAAAAAAAAAAATTCTCATGAATAACGATTTTTACTTATAAAAGTACTTTAAAAATTACAGTGGACTGTATAAAAAAAGATTGTCACCAATCACGTTTAGTTTAATTTTAGCTAATGGGCTAATTTGATTTGATTAGTTGATTTTTATTGAATACATAGTAAATGTAAAAACAACTTCACCTTTTTTTCTAAATATATTATAGTCTACAATTTTATATTTGCACTTGACAAATCCTTAATTTCAAAGATCCAACAACTATTTTTCAAAATAGGCATAACTTCTACTAGTAACAATGCTAAAGGGTTTACAGTACATGATTAAGATCTTAACAAAATACAGAACAGTTTTACTACTACTATATTTTGATCTTAAATAGGCTTAACTTCTACTAGTACTTATGTTCAGATATTTATTTAAGGGAATATTGTTGTAGCGCTATAGCATTATAGTGCTATAGCACTATAGTGCTATATTTTTTAATATAAAAAATTTAATGAATCCCTGATCTAGTGTTCCACATGGATCAGATCGGACGGATATTTTGAAAGATCCGGATCTGATCTGAAAACCGGATCAGATCCATGTTTAGATCCAAATTCGAAGCCAAAAGATCCAGATCCGGATCCAGATCCGAAATAGTAACGATATAATTCATAGGAAGACATTCATATGATTAGTTAATTTTTGTTAATCTACTTGTGATTGCCTGTGACAATTGGGGGTGAGTCAGTAAAAAAGGGACAAATTTTTTCTAAGTAGAAGTTTTATTAACTTTAAGCTTAAATATTTTAACAACTATCTTAATAAATTTAATAAAATTTTTTTTATTTTAATTCTATATAATTTCAAAATTAAAATAAAAAAATTTTTAGCAAATTTGATTAAATATTTGTCAAGATATTTTAATTTAAATATTAAAAAAAATTTACTAAAATTGATTTGTCCTTTTTTTACTGACTCACCCAATTAACCAATCAAATTACATAGTTTTTAAAATGTTTATCATTTTATATATAAACTAGAAAAATGAAAGAAACTTTGCTTAAAAAGCTTACAAAACAACAATTACATACAAAGAATTTATCATATAAAATTAAAAAACTGATGTATACACATAAAGTGCGATAAATGTAATATTACGACAGAGTGAAACCTGAGTTGTGAAATAGTGAAACCTGCTATGATTATCACATGAGAGTGAAATCTGCTTTTCTATAATAAAAAACATAATAAAACGCGAATTTCACTCTAATCTGATCTACAAAGTGGATTTCACTATTTCGCAACTCAGGTTTCACCCTGTTCTGTAATATTTATTATTAAAAGCCTGAACCCATTAAGAGTTAATACATGAATAAATTATTAGTGAAGCTATCCTTATTCTTTGTTATCTTTTTTGAAAGTAAAAGTAATTCAATCTTATTTTATTATCATAATCTATTGAAGATACTGTACAACACAACCTTTAGTCTACCTATTTAATAAAACAATACATATGGGCCAATTTGAGTAATTCATAAATAGTGCTTATTTTTTTTTAAACTTTAAAGCTAAATAAATTTTGATTTACTAGTCCGTTTTAGATGATTTTACTACCAAAATGTTCATCTCTTTGAGATAATTCCAACAAGCCCAAAATCATTAAATCCAATCACAGAAACAAGAGAAAATGTGCTGCCAAATAGGTGATGCACCTTTAGGTTTGGACAATTGGTTAGATATAGGTCTAACCAATTGTCCAACCCTAAAAGAGCATCACCTATTTGACAGTGCATTTTCTTGTATTCCTATAATTGGATTTTAATGATTTTGGGCTTGTTGGAATCGTCTCAAAGAGACAAACATTTTGGTAGTAAAATCATCTAAAATGGACCAGTAGATTAGAATTTATTTAGCTTTAAAGTTTAAAAAAAAATAAGCACTACTTATGAATTACCGTAAAGTCCCGAATATAAGCAACCCCGAAAATAAGCAACCCCCCTCATTTTGAGATCAAAATACTAAGAAAATAAAATAAGCAACCCCTGCTAAACATATATAAAATTTATTATAAACTTTATTGGACATTTATATATAAGGTATATTGACCAATAAAATTGAATATTTTAAAGTCCCAAATTTAAGCAACCCTTTGAAAAAATTTGGCTAAAATGGGTGGCTTAGGGGGTTGCTTATATTCGGGACTTTACGGTACTCAAATTGGCATATATAAATATTCATATGTATATATATTATTAACCTACTACTTAACCCGAAGTTACTATACTGTTACTATAGTACTAATGTTTTAACTAGAGCTGCAAACATTTAGAAGGTCCAAGGTAGTATGTCACTCTTCACATCATATAAAATTTATAAATAATTAGGGTTCCAACATCAAATCCGATTAACTGTTCAACCGATTAACTGAACCGAAAAAAAGTCAATCGGATTGCAATTTTGACAAACCGGTTTAAATATGCCAACCGGCTAATATATGAAAAAACGGGACATCCGATTCCTTTTATTAAAAACATTATACAGTACTGCAGTAAGGGGACTTTCATTTCCGATGATTTCTGGGATCAACATTACGCAAGTATTTATACAACATAGTACTATAAACCCAGAATTTTTCAGGTCTAAGCAAACTTAAAAAAAAATAACAATCGATACAACACTTTATTAACAAAAGAGCTTCCTAGCAAGCGTCTCTTTGTTGAATTATAGTGAATCATGATGAATAATGCCGAATCACGCAATAAAAGGTAGATATACTAAGAGTCTATGTATAGCAGAAGGTAATAAAAATAGATTATATTGCTTAATCTATAAACTTTTTAACGTCGTTTTTTTTTGTTTTTTTGTCTTTTTTCTTTTGTTATCCAAATAATTAACTTGTTTATTTCATTATAAATTTTATGTAGACTGTTTTAGTATTCTCTATAAAATGTTCTATTCATTTTATATATGCGATAGTATAGTTTTGTTAATTATAAATGAAGAATAAAAAATGGGAATAAAGGGCGTGTAACTTGTTATAAGAAATTTTTTTAATAAAGTTCTTGTGTTCATAAGCTATAATTTAACCTGGGTGAATAGTTTTATTTATTTACAATGCGAGTTAGTTTGCTTTCGAAGTTACAAAAGAAATTGTAATATGTTTAATAATTACACAACTGATTACAATCAGGTGATCCGTTTTTAATCGGATAATCAGTTTTAGTTTTGGTTAACCGGCTACCAACCGGTTTTCATCCGACGGTTAATGGTTGGAGATTTTCAATCCGGTTTGGAACCCTATATATAATCATATTAAACGTCATGTCACATATGTCATGTCATATACGTCACGTCAAACGTCATAGTAAAAGTTCATTAATATTCTAATGTCAGCAGCTCTAGTTTTAACTCTATCCCTTAGATTGTAACACAGGCAAATTTGCCTGTATATTTTAAAATTTTTAATAAAATTTTAAATATTGATTTTAGCCATATCTTTTCTAAGTAAAAAATATTCTTTAAGTTTTGTTTTAGTAACTTTGTTATAAAATTTTTTTAAAATCATTAGAAAACTTTAATATAATAAATGTTTAAAGTTCTTGTATTGGCATTTTTACTATTAAAATTTTTCTTTAGATTTTTTCAAATTTTATGTTCCCGTCTATAAAAAAAATCTTTACTTCTAATACAAGTCTTAATTTTTACAAGTAAATCATTAAAGTTGCAATAATGAAAGTTGTCATCCTTTATATAAACTACAATATTGTCTTAAGAACTATAGTTCTAAAACTAAAACTAAATAAGATCGCAGAAAAATTGTAATAAAATTTTTTAAAAAAATTTTTTCTTAAAATTATCTATTTTTAGCTTATATGTAACTATAATTTATTTTCTTATAATATAAAAACTAATTTTGCAAAAAAGTAATCCTTATTTTCAAATATAATTGTACAAAGTTTTATTTAATTATTTTAGTATTTTAAAAAAGTAAATCAGAGCTAAAAAAGTGCAAAAACGCAGGCAAATTTGCCTGTGTTCTACTACAATCTAAGGGGAGTAACAAAAATCAGGTGATTTTTTAGGGGAGGAGGGGGGTAAAAAAAGTTGAAATTATATATAAGAACCTGACTATTTATATATTGAGGAAGAGGGAGGGGGGTAGGCCTCTGATAAAAAATAATCAGGTGATTAATGACACTGCCCTAAGGGATATAATATTTATAGGCTTTTTGTTGTAATAGTGTATTAAACAGTATAGACAAAGTCCTTTAAGTTTAGATCTTATATGTAATATCTCAAACTTTTCTTTTTGTTGACCGTTTCCAACATTTAGAGCTTACATATAATTAATATAACTAGTACTATAATAAATAGTAAAAATATTCACCTTTAAGAGAAGTTCTTGGGTTTACTAATTATTTTTATTTTTGTTTAATAATTCTTTTGAAATAAGAAATGGCTTTTACAATAATTTTTTGTTAAATGTTATATTCTTTTAAACTGTATAAATAAGTTATTCGAGCAATTGATTTATATTAGCCAATTAGACGAATGTCTGTCTATAGCGTAAATGATGATTTATATTAACTAATTAGAGTTTACAAAGTACAACCAATCAGCATGAATAGATCCAAACAGATCTTTAAATCGGATCCTCTGAATTTAGCGGATCTTATAAATCATGGATCTGATTCAACAGATCAGGATACTATCAGGATCAGATCTGGATCTCAGATTGGATCTTGCAGAACACTAACCTGATCACAAGATATATAAATAGTAATCAGAGTATTTTGATCCGTTTACTAAAATATTTTCTTTTTAGACCATAGGTAATTTCATTACTAGTGTCATTGTTCTGGTGCTATTGTTCTTGTTTTTTCAGTATCATCATTTTCAATATTGTTGTTCTTGATGTCGCAGCTCTTGGTATCGTTGTTTTCAGTATAAAATGTGGCTTCATCGTTGTTGGTATTGTTGTTACAGGAGTAATCGTTATTGGAACAGCTAAATTCGTCTTTGGTGTTATTGCTTTTGGTATTGTTATTTTTTGTCACTGTTTCTGGTATTGTTACTAGTGATGCAACCAAAATTGATTTTTGAAAAAGGCCTATTTCGTCTTCATTAGAGAAAATTAAAATTTTTTATAAGGAAGAGCAAATAAAATTTATATAAATATGTTCTTTATAATTTCGTCTATTCAAAAAAGTATCAAATAATTTCGTCTTTCAAGTAAAATAGGTCAAAAACAATTTCGTCTTCAAATTTAAATTTCGGGTTTTAGAACCTGAAATGCTTTCGTTCTCATATATAATTGTTACTATTAAAATATAGGGTTTTGATTTGATAAAGTCATCATTATTAGTACATAATATTGTATTTTTTGGTGGGTTGGCATGCTTTTTATGTATTGTTAAATGATACGCTAAGCTGAGTATTGCTTATGTTTCTGTAGAACAGTTTTTTTGGTTGTTTTAGTAGTGGCATTATTGCTCTTGGATCAGCATATAGCTGGAGTTGTAGTTAGAATTTTTTGCACTAGTGCATTGGAAATTTAGTAGTTAGGGTTTAGATTAGTTGTTAGATGGTTGCAAAGCTGTTTAACATACAGTCAAACCTTAATATAACAAAGCTCTGAATCTCAGATATTCAGTTCAATATATTAAGGTTTCAATAAATTAAAGTACCTTATCTGTTATTATAATGAATTCATAATTTTAGTATTTTTTTGTTGTATAGTAGTGGCTAATTTAATTTATTGAGATTTGTTATATCAAGGTTAGATTTTATGCATGTTTATTAATCGGTAATAGTAATAGTTAAAAATAGATCCAATTACATTACAAAATTAAATTATACATTATTAAGGTTAGGGTTAGCTAGGGCTCATATAGGTTAGGATTAGAAGGTTCTATAGGTAAAATCATGTTTCTAATATGTTTTATAAATATAAAATACTATAGTGTGGACATTTATTTCTTGTACTTTGTATTACTTTATAGTTATGTATAATAAGCTTGCATCATGCTTGTATTCTTTTGTTTTCACTAGGTAATTCATATAGAGATTGTTATAATTTGCCATAACTATAATGAGTTATCTGTTATGGCAATTTTTGTTATAATTTATTATAGCTATGCCAAGTTACTACAATCTGCCTGCATCTCTAAATTCGTATAATTATCAGTTATTTCAGTTCTTGAACTAGTGTTCTACTTATTCGAAAAAGGTAATTAAAATTTGACTAGTAAGTGATTTTTGGGTTTGCTTTTTTCTCTTTTTTTTACACTTTATAATTCTTTTTTGTTCTTAAAATTATGGCCAATTCGATATGTTGAACAGCTAGTAAGGAAGTTACTACTTATTTAATAATCACACTTTACCACTATTAGATATTGAAGTTATGTGCACAAGATTGGAACAAACAATAATCTACTACCACTACACTTAATAATCAAATAGAAAATATAAAAGTTTGTATTGTTGAGCAGTTTTGGAACACTTTGTATAGGCCAAATATGATATATTTATAAAATGCACGAAGAGCCTGAATTGTACATCTTTATATGCATATATAGATCATGGACTAGCAAAAGCCAAAATATAAAAAGATATGTCTGAAGCACCCTTTTGCTAGTCTAGTAGTCCATAAGCAAGATGCAAACCAATCTATAAACTTAATTTATTTTACTTGTTTATTTTAGTATTTTCTCTAATTTGCTTTACATGTTCTATATGTTAACCTTTCTAATCTCATTAATTAATGGTATCTTAGATGTTTCACTGTACCTGATCATACAACAATTGCATAGTCATATAAGATAGTTTGTATTATCATTACAACATATTATTAAATATAAAAGTATATAAAAAAAAGTTAATATAAAACTATAGTACTATAGTACTATGGCATTATAATGCCATAGTGCTATAAAATAAATCTCTTTATTTAATTAGAAAAGTGCAGTAAACTATCTAATTAGGGTTATATAAATCTAACTAGGACTAAGAAATTTATATATAAGGTTCTTGATACTATAATTCAAAAAGTACTTTAAATTATAAAATGTTACTAATCAAATAATTAATAAAAGTTATGTGTTGATTCACAACAATAAGAGGTATTCAGAAATAATATTATATAAGAGATGGGAGAAGGTCTAACAAAATATAACATTTTTTCTAATAAGTAGAAAAAGATCAAAAAAATTTAACACAATTTTTTTAGAAAAATTTGTCTAAATTTTGATCCAGAGGTCCAAATTGAATGTTTTTGGTACTATTCAATTTGTCTCAGTAAGAGGAATTGAATAGTACTAAAATCATTTTATTTGAATCACTGGATTAGAAGTTATTGGCAAAATGCTATTAGTTCTATCTTTTCTTATAAAATTACTATAAAACCAATAGTTTTTTGTGAATATCTGCTGATCTAGTAATTCAAATAAATTTGGTATCGTTTGATTCCTCTCACTGAGACAAATCAATTGATACCAAAATTATCTAAATTGGATTACTATATCACAATATATTCAAAGTTTTTGTAACATTTTATATATAAATATACAAATTTTAAAAAATTTTTTATATAGTTTAGCGAGAGTCAAAAGCTACTATATAGGGGTACATAATATTATTAATAGATGCCCCTAAGGGGAGCCCCATTTATTGTGACAGATTAAAATGAAATCAGATAAAATGAATTTTTCTATTTTTAAGCAAAATTTTAAAATTTTTTAGGTGATGTTTTTTGGGGTTTTTTAGAATTAGAGTTAGGGTTTAGGGTTAGGATTATTAATAAACAAGTATATATGGGTTTTATGAGCTTTAAAGGTGAGCAAAAGAGGTTCTCAGTTTCATTTTAATCTGATTTCATTTTAATTTGTGACATTTATTACCTGATTTCTAGGGTGGAGAAAGGGACAAAAAATTATTAGATCCTAATAGCAAATAGTTTTTAATTGGCTAAATTTTTAAAAATTTTTAAACTTTAATATTAAATAATTTATGAACTAGTGATCCATTTTGAATGATTTTACTACCAAAATGTTCATCTTAATAAGATAATTCAAACAAGTCTAAAATTATCAAATCCAATTACAGAATCCTGAAATCATTATAGGTTTGTATTGCTTTAATTATGCATATATTAAAAATTATTATTAAAGATTTTATAAACTTTAATATTGATTAACTTCTGAACCAGTAATTTGTTTTAGATAATTTTACTACCAAAATGTTTGTTTCAATGAGACGATCTAATAAACCCAAAATTGTTAAATTTTGATTACAGAATCACAAGACTATCACAAGATTGTTATAAATTTGGGTTGTTTTTAATTGATTTTTAATATATTTTATCTTAAAATAACACAAATCTATAATGATCTTGGGATTCTGTGATCAGAATTTAACGATTTTAGGTTCATTAGAATCGTCTCATTGAGACAAGCATTTTGGTAGTAAATTATCCAAAACAGATCACTGGGTTAGAAGTTATTCAATATTGAAGTTGTTAATATATGCAAAAATAATATAATTAAAGCAATACAAACCTATTCTTTAAACCGTATATTTTAGCGTACATATTTGTATGCTAAAATTTTTAAAAGAAAATTAAGCTCTAAAAAAAATTTTTTAATAAAACCTCTATTTTAATTGGTTATAGTGACTTTTATAAACTCAAGTTGTATAGCCACTTCACAGTTACAGTGTGGATCACTTTATATGGTCAAACATTAAGTAAAACTTTAGCTAATAGCCGTGAAGTATGCTTTGTGAACCAAACTTTGGGCTGCTATATCTCTATGGCATTGTTACAAAAACCAATTATATAAAGTTGTTAAAAAGTATCTATAATTAACTTTAATGTTGTATTATATTAGCAAAATAAATATATGAAATTTTTCGAAAAAAATTGCATGCTGAAATATTTCGAAAGAAATTGCATTCGAAAGAATTGCAATTAACATGAAATCTTTCAAAAGAACCACAATTTTTTGAATGATTTTGGTACGTATTTTTTTGAAATATTTTGAAATATATTGTGAAATAATGCAAAATATATTGTGAAATATTGCGAAATAGGCCAAATAAAACAATGCAAACCTCTATCTAATTATCTTATTTCAGGGGTTGCAGGAGGTAATATTTTGCATATTATCATGTAAATCTGCAGTTTTTTACAATATTTTGCAATATTTTGCATATTTTCAAAAAGTTTTAAAATTTTCACATTATTAAATTTTATATTTTTTTTTATTATTATTTTTTTATTTATTATTATGGGAAAAATAAAATAGTGACCTGTCATATAATGACCCTTATGATCAGCCAATTACATTAAAGATTGATGATTATATAAATAAAAATTTTTTTTATTATATATTTGTTTTTTTCTTATTTTTTATAAAGCCGCCGTCACTGGAGCCGTCGCTAGAGCCGCTACTGGAGTCTTGAAGTTGTTGTGCATTTGTCTTCTAGCATAAAGGTATTGGCTGATTCAGTAAGTTCTTTGTTTTTTTCCAGAGCATTTTCGTCATTTTTGGCGGATATACAATTCTTTTTTTTTTCATAGTACTAACTAACACTTTTTTTTTCTTTAGAACGAATTAGTATGGTTGTTAGTACAGAAGCACGATAGTTGGAGAGATAGGAAACGTGAATAGAAAAATAATGTTGGATATTGTCTTCATTATGGAATTGGAGTTAAAAAGAATGAACATAAGTGATAGTATTCTCGTTAAAACAAACATAGTATGGAACATATCACGATAGTTAGACGAAGCACGATAGTTAGTATGTGGTTTGCGATAATATTCTTTTTTTTTTTATAGTTCTAACTTTTTCTTTTTTTCATTAGAATGACTATGATAGTTAATATATGGTTTACGAAAGTATTTTTTTTTTTTATATATACAGTACTAACTTTTTTTCTTTTTTCGTTAGAATGAACATAGTACAGAACATAGTGCAATAGTTAGATGAAGCATGATAGTTAATATGTGGTTTACAATAATATTCAATTTTTTTTTTTTTTACAGTTCTAACTTTTTCTTTTTTTTTGTTAGAACAAACATAGTATAGAACATAGCACAATAGTTAGTAATAATATATATATATTTTTTTATATTACAGTACTAACCTTTTCTTTTTTTTTGTTAGAACAAACGTAGGATGAAATGTAGCACGATAGTTAGTATGTGGTTTAAGTATTCTTTTTGGTTTTTTTTTACAGTTAATTTTTTCTTTTTTTCGTTAGGGCGGGATGAACATAGTACAGAATAGCACAATAGTTAAATAAGCACAATAGTTAGTATGTGATTTATGATAATATATTTTTTTTTATATTGTAGTACTAACTTTTTTTTTTTATTAGAATGAACGTAGTATGGAACGTAGCATGATAGTCAGATAGACAAAGCATGATAGTTAATATGTAGTTTATGAAAGTATTTTTTTTAAATATATACACAGTACTAACTTTTTTTTTTGTTAGAACGAACGTAGTAGGGAACATAGCGCAATAGTCAAATGGATAGAGCACGATAGTCAGATGAATGGAGCATGATAGTTAGTATAGGGGATGGCTAAAACCAGGTGCATTTATATGTTTTTGATTATTTAATTAAAATTAGGGTAAGGGTTAGTTAAGGCTTAACTTATAAGTAAAATTGTCTTTCCAACATTTTTTATTAATGCTTCTAGACAAGTTTAGACACTCGTTTTTTGTATTTTTGGCGGTTTTCACTTTTTTTTTTGTTTTTGTCTCGTCGAGCTGATCCATGAAGATCAAATTTTGTGATGTGATTGGCTTTCTATCAAGTGAACGCACCTGGCTTTAGACAACCCCTTAGTATGTAGTTTACGATAGTATTCTTTTTTATATTTATATATATATATATACAGTACTAACTTTTTTTTTGTTAAAACGAATATAGTACAGAATGTAGTGCAATAGTCAGATAGACAGAGCACGATAGTTAGTATGTAGTTTACGATAGTTTTATTTTATATATATATATAGTACTAACTTTTTTTTAGTTAAAACGAACATAGTACAAAACATAGCATGATATATAGCACGATAGATGTAGTATAATAGTTCGGAATATAGTAGTTAGTATGGGATAGTTAGTAATACAACGATAGTTAGTGTGGGCATAGCATAATAGTAATTGGGACACAGCATGATAATTAGAATATAGCACGATAATTATTTTTTGTATTTTTTTTTAATTTCTTTTTTTGTATTTTTTTTTTGTATTTTTTTTTGTATTTTTTTTTGTATTTTTTTTTGAATATTTCTAATTTACACCACAGGTGATTATCACCTATAGTCAATTTGCCAATTAAAATTCAGGATCAGGTGTAACATGTAAATTAATCTTTGTATAACAAAAACAAAGAAATTTTTAAAAAATTGCTAAAATTGCTTCTAGCCTAAAAACTTGCCTATAAAACTACTTTTTTTTATGCAAAAAAAAAAAATTCCTTGTAAAATTTTGGTATAAACTATGCCCTTCTGCCCCATCCCAGTTCTTACCCTTACCCTAATATTAAAAAAATTTAACTTTTACTTAATAAAAATTGTTTGTTTTTATTTATTTATTTATTACAGGTGATAATCACCTGTGGTGAACATTAGTTAATTTCTTTTTTTTTTTATTTTTTTTTTGTACGGACTTATGTGACTGATTTTGATTGGTTGATCACAGGGTCGCTATAGTGACAAGCCACCATAAAATAATGCTCTATTATTTTTATATTATATATATTATATTATATATTATATTTTAATTATTATACATTCTTTACAATATTATTTTTATATTATTACATATTATTTTAACTACTTTCGCACTTCTTTGTATCTAATTCTATTACTATATACAAAAAACTAGCTCTACACACATATTTTTGCTCACTCGATAGTTAGCTATTATCTTCGCTTCTTTGTTTTCTATCGTCTTCGCTTTGGCTATTTTATTTTTTGGCTATACTAAATACTTCCTAAAAATAGTAAAGAAGTAAAAAAATAAAAAACTATTTCTCAAAAGTGTTAGTGTTCTTGCAAATTGCTGGAGAAATTTTGTAAAGTGTGGAAAAGTTGAAAATTTCGAAAAAGTCAGAAATAAATAAAATAAAATAAAAATTAAAAAAATAAGTAAAAAAAATCAAAAAAATGTAAGCAAACTAATAAAAAAAATAAACAAAGCCCCAAATCTTTATTTCTCTGAAATAAGAGTTCGCGTTCTTGCAAATTCGGAAATTGTGAAAGCCAGATTAATGTTCTTGCAAAATGCCAAAAAAGTCACAAAGTGCCAAAAAAGTCTAGGTTGGTTTTTTTTGCAAAGTGCTAGAAAGTAATAGTTCTGTTCTTGCAAAGTGTCGAAATAAAATAAATTAATAAAAAATAGAAAATTATTTATAGTAATCTGTTGCCATAGCGACCTTTATGATTAGCCAATTATTTTTAAGATCAGCAATCATATATAAACAATGATTATCCTTTAGATAATCATTTGTTTTTTTTTGCTTTGTATCTTTGTACGTTTGTTTTATTTTATTTTAAATCTTTTTTTTTAAAGTATAGTTTTCACTATTGGAGTCATTGCTAGAGCCATCGTTGAAGCTTTGGATTAAAGCTATCGCGAAGTTAGGAACTTGTACCAGTTTCGTTAGTAATTTTAGACTTTTTTGTGACACCATTTATGTGTCGTCGTTTGTGTGTTATTGTTTATAGAAATTTCGGGAAAAGCATTTGCAAATGCACTTTGCAAAAATACTACGCTGACTTTTTTAAATCTTGAACATAAATCAGAGATATATTATTTTTTTTCATTGTTTGATTTTTCTTTGAACTAACACTTTCTTTTTTTTTTATAGAATAGAACCGGTTTTATTAGTAATTTCAAGCTTTCGTTGTTCTAGTGCCGTTGTTCATGTACCGTTGTTCATAGAAATTTCAGGGAAAAGAATTACTACGCTGACATTTGAAATCAGAGATATATTTTTTTTCATTTGATTTTTCATTTTTTTTTTTTGCATTTTTCTTTCTTTGAACTAACTCTTTTTTTTTTTGTAGGTTTGCTTCATATAGAGATTCTGGGCTTTTATCGTTTGGTACTGTAGTTTTTGGACTTTCGTCGTTTTGATGCTGTCATTTGGAGATTCAGTGCTTTTTTGGAGATTTAGGGCTTTAGATGTACTTGGAGATATGTTATTGTTTTTTTTTATTTTATTCCCACTATCGTGTTATTTCGAATTTTAAATAAAATAAAAAAAAATAAAAAAAATAATGATAAAAAAAAGTGAATAAAAAAAACCATGTTTTTTTACTTTATTTATTTATTTTCAGTTTGTTTTGTTTATTGATTTTCTTGTGTTCTTACCAGCAGGTAAGTATTGAAATTATAATTTTTGGAGATTATTGCAGATTATAATAGGCGGCGCCTATTATAATCTGCGAAGATTATACTTTTTAAATATTTGCACAGATTTTTGCTAAAAATCTGCGAAGAACTACAAAAATCTAAATTTTGAAGATCTTTGTAAATTTTTAAACAAGATTCTGCACTTATTTTGATAATTTGAAGATCACTACAGATTATTAATGTTTTTATTTTCCCGATGAATACAAATACTATCACAAACTGCTCTTAGAGAAAAGTATAATTTCTTACAGATTCTTTCAGTATTGTAAAAAGTTTCTATTAAATTTAATAAAGATAAAAGCAAGGTCTCACCTTAATATTTAAAAAAAAAAAATAATAATTTCTTACAAACAAAGAAATTATATCTGCCTTTTGAACATCACTATAAACTAATAAAAGATCTCTGTAGCTATGTCATTGTTATAGTAAAGAGTTAAAGAAGGCCTCCCTACTATAACAATAATATAGTTTTTTTTTTCTAGAATAAAAAAGTATAAAATTGAAATTAGTACCAATCCATCTATAGTTTTGTTTTTGTACATTCAAAACAACTCAAAAAACTTTGAAAATGTAAATAGCTAATGTAATTGACTCTATATACAAAACAAATAAATACAACTAGCATTTGTTTATATTATATATTTGAACAGATATAGTTGTTGGAATACTAGTGAGCATTTTTTTATTAGTAATGAAGATAGCATTACTGTTGTGAAAGCATTGGTAATAATATAGCAATTTTGTAGTTATTGGAAGCCTTGATATTTTTTATTAAACAAAAGTGGTATGAAAACCAAAAGTATTATAATAGCTTTTCTGGGCCTTAAGAAGGCAAACAGGAATATGAGATTATGTTTTGTAGTATGCATATTATGTGGATTTGGATAAACAAAATCTATAAATCAAAAACTTAGAACAAGATAATTCAAACCATATACAAATAAACAAAGATTGGTTGTTTGCTCAAAAATTAATTAATAAATGTGCCTTTTTCTCTATCAAAAAATATTTTTTAAGGTACTATTTAAAAAATACACACCAATAAGCACTGAGAACCTGCTAGCATTCTTTATTACTTTTACAAATAATATTGACAAACACTCTGAAATTGTATTATGCTAATTAAAGAAAACAATTTCTTTCCAATATAGTTTAATTGGCACATGTAATAATATTTTTGCACTTAATCTAAAAAGGCATTTGGATTCAGATTATATTGTATTTGAATTTTATATTAAAAAATTTCTGTTCTTAGTATTGATAATGATATCATTAAGAAGATTCACAAATTCTTTTTTCTAATCCTAATCCAAAAATTAATAGTTGGTAAAATTTTTGTTATAATAGTAGAATAGAAAAAGAAAAAGCACTACCCGGGTTAATATCAGTTAAGTATTACTGCCTTTTTTTTTGAAATTATATGCTCCTTGCAAACATATCTTCTACAAGCAAAACTATGGTCCCAGGAAATTGATGTTTGAAAAAATTTTTAACAAATGTTTGATAAGAGTGGTTTTGAAATTTATAAACATTGTGAGTTAGTAAGTTTAAAAAAGACAAAACTGATAAAACAGCAAAAAAAAATAGAAGGCTTACTGTTACTGTTAATGAGTTAATAGAAAGAGCATGTAATTAGTATTAAAGTGTAGGGGAAATTAGTAACAAAAAAGAAAAGATAGAGTTTATTCAAAAACTGAAATTATATTTAGATCCTATTTTAAAAAAATAAAGAATGTGAATTAAATATTTAGCAAAATTTTTAGTGAAAAAAATAAATATTATCGTCAAATTTCTTAGAGAACTCACATAGATTCTTTTTTTTTGCTTTATTTACTTGTTAATAAACTCTTTGGTTGAGGTCGTCATAACAATGGTTAAATTTATCCAACAAATGTTTTTGTAATTGCGTACCCTTAAAATATATCCATTTTCTATCTACTCAAAAATGTCTCACTACTGCAAAACGGGGTTTTCATACTGTTATAGAACAAGACTACATCTCTTGGCTTAATGATTTCATATATTTTAACAATAGTTCACGTTCACATAATTACATAGTCTAGAGGTCTTCGACCATTCTAGCCAAGAATAGGTCGAGAGTAAAGTAGCTCTATCCTCTTCTCTTTTAAAAGATTGTATAAATGTACTATGTACCATTTTGATTATACTTTCTAAATAAAATGATTAGAGTGATGACCTCTCTTTAAAAAAAAAAAAAAAAAAAAAGAAATTGATTTTGTGTATGGCCTTATATTTTGAATTTAACGATAATTAATTATATAAAGTGTAATTTAATTTTATATAATTAACACAACTTTTGTAAAAGTCCAAAAAATTTTTATAATAGTAAACCATTTTTTTTATATATAATTCATAGATTTATTTATTATTAACAATTGTAACAAATTGGCATTTGGTTACAACAAAAAAAAATATACATATATATATAAAAGTAAAAAAAATAATAATAATATAGTAGTAAACAAAAAATTCAAGAAATATCCTCAATGACCGCCTTGAGAATTTGGTCAGTTACAATAATGACAAATATTATACTCTGCTTCAATATGGAATGAGAATATTATGAGCCGGGGATAATGGTTTGTACAGGAGCAATATTGCATACAGTGTTGAATGTACCGCATGACCAGCCGGTTCGTGAGTCACGTAGGCTGAGGCAGATGAAACTGTATATCAGCATAGTAAGAATTAGTCCAAAGTTTCTTTTCTTTTTTTTTTTTGTTTGAATTATCAAATATTAAGATAAATATATACCAGAATTCTTGATCACAAAGACATCTCATATGCTTACAGTTGCGGTCATGTTCGATAATTGTACCACATTTTGGGCATGCGCGACATGATGGAACTCCAGATACATCGCCTACTTTCTGAAATCATAACATTAATGAATATTACTGTGAAATTATATAATCAAAGCCATAAAACAGGATATCCTACCTTTAAGGTCGCATTTTTGAGAATGGCAAGACGAGGATCGATACCTCCACAGAGATTATTATTACAACGATAACCATCCAAACTCTTAACTTTATGTAAACAATACCAACAGAATGCAAATTCTCCAGCGCCCGGCTTTTTTGAGCATATCAGACAAATTACTGAAGAACGATTCTTATCTCTTCTCTCACAGTATGAGGAGCACTACCAATGGCACTTGAAGTCAACAAGTGCTGAAATAAAAAACTCATAAAAGTGAAATCTCATCTCACCTGAGGACATTCTTGAACACCGAGAGCACGGAGAGAATAATTTTCACTAATCTTGGACTCAAAATATTGACGTTCGTCGTCAGTAAGCAGACCTATCCTACGGATGTCAACGTATTGCCATTCCGCACGACAACGAACATCGTTTGTCGCTTGATGTATATAAAGAATAGTGAGAAAACATTAATAATAACATTAATAGTTGATGTCATATACAAACATGTGAATACTTACGGTTGATATACGGACAAAAAAATTGAAATTTGCCTTCGCTAACAAGTGATCTGCAAAAGGCAGTCAAGGACTCGGGTCCAATAGCATGGCCACACGGCATCTACGAAAGGTTTAAAAATAATTGAGATTTAGAAATCATCTTTTAAGTCAATTGAAAGATATTTATTACCTTTGCACGTAAATTGTCAGGGTCTTCCTCCCAGCTATAGATAAAAAGACCGTTTAGATTGGCAAGAGTGAAATGGTTAACAATTGAGAGTACTTACGTGATCATGTCGGGCTCGTTGGTTAGTTCAACGCCACTATCGGGATCATGACGTTTCTCATCTACGCCACCTGGGAGTCTGAAATGCCATTATTGAGTTTGTATACATAAATAGGATATCATAACGGTATATTGAAACATTTTCTTACCTAAGGACCAAATGAATTGTAGAACCTTTTATTATTCCATAATCACTCATTTTTTTATTATCATCTAGTTGTTTCCCGGCAAAAATAAGACGTTGTTGATTAGGTTCTATTTCAGTCTTGGCTTTCACCATTTTCTTAAAATCTATAACCCTGGAGACACCAAATAAAATGTTAATAAATGCCAATTTTATCAGTTTTCATTTCATTTCATTTCCTGTTTTCACATATTATCTTTACTTAGTTTCAGAAGTGACATCATTATACGTAGTCGTATTTCCATTGAGACCTTTAACGAATACTTGAAAACTCATTTTCAAAGACTTGAACAAAAGAGAAAGTGCAGTTGGGCATGGACAAACATATATTGAGGGCTTAAATAAAGTTTAATGTTGTCGGATATTTCTAAACTTACTCCATTAGGTGGACCGGATATTCTTGGATTATTTCTTTAAAAAAATGTTTTTTATTATTTACTTATTTGCTTGTCGTATTTTAATTTTTCCAATTTCGGATAAGTAACAAAGAACGGTGTGTGCCTAGATAATAAGTACTGTACGTATGTATATACAAACAAGGTTGACATGCCACCAAGTTTATAAAAACAAAGCAGCACTAATAATGCTATGTTATAGATTTGTTATGATGCCTAAGAAGCTAAAAGTTTTTTAAATTTTATCCAATGATAATTTAATTTCCTGGAACCTATTTTTTCATAACACTTTAATTGAAAAAAAGAGTTAATTTTTCTTTATTGAACTAATGAAGGCAGCTCGTTCTCTCAAGCTTACATACGGATTCAGACTTTTTTTATACGACGATAAATTTATAATTTTTATATAATTATTAATAACAATACTTACTTGACATAAAATTTAAAAGTCGTGTTAGAACCTATGCAAAGTGAAAGGTACAATATTGACAATAACAATAGCGAAGTGACTTGTTATCTGTAAAGTTATTACAAATAATATATATATTTATTTATCAATTACGAAATGACTAGTATTTAATATCAATTGTTATTAAGTTAATCGCTTTGGATCTGTTGAAAAATCCGTTGAATGATCCGGTGGATATTTCTTTGATATATTGCTTATTCTAATTGCGATAACAATGACAAATAATTTTAATAAGTAATTTAAAGCCTATCTTGATAGATCAGTGACATAATCAAGAAGTAAAAAAAAGGTTTTTTAGCAATACAAAAATCTTATGACCGTGAAACGTAGTTGCTTAAATTTGATGTTTTTGAGCGAATGTTATTTCTAAAAGGAGCGTAAATTATGTTGGGAAATATTTTTCATAACTTATACAATATGCATAATACAGTATAATAACTTATGTAATTGAAATAAATAAAATATTTCTATTGTGCAAACATTGAAAAATTTTCGTTAGATTCACCGGATCACCTTAAAGATCAGTTACGTTTTAAACTCAAAAAACATAATTCCCATTTGTTTTTGTATGACGGTATATTTTGTGATATATATATATTCTTTTACTTGAGCAATATTAAAATGGTTTGAAATATGAAAAATATTATGAAGTCTTATGAAGGGAAGAAATATTGAAATTTAAAAGAATTATAAAGAATTATAAAGAATTATAGGTTTAATTTTGATATGTCAATTGATTTTAATAGATTACACAAATTATTTAACTGCTATTCAATTTTATAATGATAATAAGAGAGTCGATTTTGAATGATATTGAAGTCAAATATAAGCAGTCGAATTGAAATAATATGAGAAAATATATTAAAAATATATTATTTACTTTGTTTCATTATAATAATTATTATTTGTTTTCTGCAGTAATAATTATAAAAATGTAGCAATAGTATCTTAAACAAAAAAAAGACAATGGCTAGAATCTGATTATTTTTTTTTTTGAACATGTTTTGTATTTTGCATTCAAAAAACAAAACAAAATTTCTAAAAAATGCCTCGGTTCTAACTATCAGTTAATTTTAAGCTCAGATACGTAACTGATCTTGGGGCGATACTAAAACGGTGGGGTGTTCGATGTACTATGTAGATCAAATTTATATATGGTCCCATATTAAAAATTGATTTATTCATTGTTCCAATACCCGACATCACATAGGGTTAAGATTAGGATTTATTTAGTTGCAGATATATATGGTTAGTAAATTGTCACCTGCGTGATGTTGTGTAAAGTATCTGTTGTAATCATTATTGAAAATATTTGAAATCAAATAAAAATTTTAATAAAAAAAAAAAAAGAATTAATTTAAATACAGTCTATGGCTACATGTAGCCTATATATAATACATAATAAATTAAAAATTAGGGTTAAATTAGTATTAGAGTAAAACCGCAAGAGGAACATTTTTGCTTAGTAATATGACAAGGATTTTTGAGATATATATAGTTTTTATAATACAGTATAAGCTAAAATTAAACGTTCAAACATACCTCTCATCTAACTTCCGAATTACTGTGTGGACTACCAAAATTACATATATTTTATAAATTTTTTGTAAGCTTTGCCAATTCGTATCCGTGGCTGCCAGTCCATTTTTGTAATGCGAAACGTTACGCTAACAGTAGAACATACTGTGTAATATTCAAGTCTGTTATGTTTAATAAACGCGGTATAAATTAGATGAATAGACGTGATAAAAATAAAAAATGGGTGAACGCGGTTTAATTTGGATAACTTCTTTTCAGGGCAGTTACCCGGGTCAGAATCTTGACGGGTCACTAAAAAAAGTTTTCCGAATTTACTGTAAACCATGTTCATCTAATTTATCTGTGGTTATCAAAAACAATCAGTTTTAATACAGTTGGCATGGTGGCCGGCTTTTGTATCAGTTTTGAGAGGTTATCAGTACTAATAATCTACTAGTTATATAGCTATAAACAAATATGATTGGCTGAATTTATTATATATATCAGATATATATAATATAATTAGTTACACAAAATCTGGTTTAAGCCAATCAAATCAATTTATTTTAGGTATTTAATTTTTTGAGTTATCAGGAATAGCAGGTTATCAGGTTTGACTTATGGAACAGATATGGTGGCTCAATTTTTTATCAGTTATTACAGTTAAAACAGGTTATCAGTTTTGACAGGATCAGTTTTGGGAGGTCCAACTGTATAAATATACCAAACTTTTTTTTTTTTTTTTTTTCATTTTTTCACACTTTTACCTTTAAATTTTCCCTTTCATTACTTATGCTTTAATTGCTTTACTTTTATTATTTTTTCATTGTCGTTACTTGTTACTTTTGTTATTTTTTATTTATTTTTTTGCTTTTTTTTTTTTTATAAATGTTTGCTTGTTTAAAAACGAATCCATTTTTTATGTAAAAATTATTTTCTTCCCGAAGAAGAGTTTGAAGATGGTCTTCTACAAAAAAGCCCTAATGTTATCGTTGATTATAAATTAATGATTAACAATGTATGTATCTGGCCCGTATTAGAAAAATGGCGTGAATCGTCAAAATATGTTGAAGAGACACATAAACAAGAGTATGTATAATTAAGTTTATGGTGAGTATAAAGTATTTGATCTCACGTTAATTATAACATAACACCGGGTATCGCTCCTAGGGTCTAGGTTACTATTGGCGGATATTTCTTCCATTACCTTAGCCAGGTCGATAAATAAGGCACTGGTCATTTCAAATACTTACACTCATTTTTTTTTTATTATATAGAGCCGATTATTTAATAATTAAATAACGGCGATATCAAGTGAACAGAAGCAATAAGGCTTTTTTTATAGAATGAAAAAAAGCATTACGATATTTTATAAATATAATTTTTGCAAATTTGTTAATATAAGTTATATGATATATAAAAATAGCAATATGTAGTATCCGATAATAAATAAAAATTTTAATAAACCAGTGCAAAAAAATATAGTTCAAAATAAAAAGTTTGTTGACCGAATGATAAACTCTCTAAACTTTATTATTTAAGTTTTGTTTTCTTTTTTTTTATATAACAATAATAATTAAGTGTTTTGTAAAATCCAAAACATATATAAAAGTTTTATTTCAAAATTATCATATTTTAGAAATAAGTAAAAATCGAATTTGAATGGGCGCTCCACATGTTTCAAAACATAAAAAGTTTTTTTTTTTAAATAAGAGCATCGAAAACGAGATAAACTTTCTAAATAACTTCAAACAGATATATCATCTAATTTAACTGAAATATTTTTACTTGAAGTTTAACGTTAATTTTAAAACTTCTCATTATATTATTATTTGATCCTACTAACGCAGCCATTCCTTTATTACTTTTAGCCTTCCGATTTGGTGCTCCGAACGAATGAGCTACTTACGATTTTTCAACACGAACTATTCAACTGGAATCTGCTTTTTTCTTCTACCGAGCAAACAGAATTGCGCCAAAAACAGAATTCTGTGCAAATTCTAAATTTTTTAAAAATGATCATAACCTCATACTTGGAACTTCGAGTACTCATAACCAGATCTCGTAATGCAGTAATGAAAAATGGTAATTATTTGGATGGATACTCGAATATTCAAAGGATCTAGCATAGTTTTTTGAACATGCCCGCCAAATTGACTTAACTAGAATAATTATTACGTTTAAATCATGAAATTATTTAAAAAATTTATGATCAAATTACATTTACTAAATTTAACGTAAAATTACGCAAATTGCGGTAGGTTTACGACTCTAAATAAAGCGATACAAAATGAATTAAATGGGACATGAACTAGGAAAACCACTGTTTGACATTTTCTAATAAAAATTTGATATTCTTGATTCAAATTGTATTAATTCTTGTTACAGTATCATATTCATAATTATATATTTTAAAGCATTCGCTACTATATCTTTCATACCTATTTTTTATAATTTCCCGACCACCTAACCTTTGAACACTATTATTTTTCACCCATTTGTACTATTTTCCTCATTCTAATGATTACAAATATTAATAAATTCTTATTTTACTGTCATTCTTTTAAATACTCTGCAACCTAATAAAATATTTTAAACCCTACTTCTGTAAAATCAAGTTGTTTACAAGAGTGACTTTCGATTTGTACTAAAATATATGAAAATTTATACATATATGAAATCAATAATACCTAATCTACGTTTGATTTATACAACTTAACATGATTAAACACTCTGACTCAACTTCTGAAATCGGGTAAGTTCGAACCGAACAATTAACATTCCTACTTAACCATTGACGCGATAATGATGAGAGTAGTTCTATACCAAAACGGATATCGCTCCTTTTGCTCTATTGAAATCTCTGGATGAGTTTTTCCATATTTAGGGTCGTCTAAAGCGGGGCAGAATCACGGAAACCTAACAAAACAAATTATAGAATTTTGATGATCTTACGCGAAACAAAACAAGAAAGAAAAGCGAAAACCCTAAAATGACAGTCTAATTAAAAATGTCAGGAAGACAATTTTGCTTATATATAACTACTTAACATCTACCTAACCCTAATCTAAGATGATCCTAACCCTAAAGTTAATTCGATAAAATATATAAGAATCTGTTCCACTTTAGACGTCCCTCATATTTATTCATTGCATCGTGTGCTTTACTGGTTATGTGGTCCCTCATTCGACGATTGACACCTGAAGTGTTACCTGAGGCAAGAACTAATTTGAGGTACATGTATAAAATTAATGGTAAATATTTTTTAACACCAAAAAGATTTTATTATTAAGTAACCTATTTTTAAATTTTTAATTATATATTTGGTAATTGCTTCGATTTTATACCAGGGGATAGCGATAAACTTTTTTTTTTTAGTTCTAACGCTGAGAATTTATTTTTTAAGATAAACGAGTATTCCTCATTAATAATCGCGTGAAATATAAATTTGTACTTCATGAATTATTTTCCGTATTATAGATGGCGATAGGTGGTTCATCATCTTTTGTAGCCCTATCACGTCGATAAAATTTGCGATATAAAAACATTGTGAACAAATAAATCCTCCAAAATCCATTAAATATTACCACTGCTGCTGCTGCGATTAACGAAAGTAGCGGTATTAAATCGTTGTGTAGTGTTTTGCTATAATATAACACCTTTAAACACAAAGATAAACCAGAAAATGAATTAAAAATCCTGTTTCTTGAATAAATAAGTTAATTATATAGCTCACCAGAAGAACTAGTTGGCTGAGATCTTTTTTAAAGAATGCAACAAATCCAATCCAATAAATCCAAACTTTAATGTTCCTCGAGAAAGGTGCACTCAAACTTTCACTATTTCCAATTTTCGAGCACAATACTTCCAGTGAGTATATATCCACGAAACTTAGCAACGTGAATATTCGTCCTACAATAAGATGTTTTCTCCACCAATTAAAAAACCTACTATTATTATTACGTTCTCTACGGATTAAGAATAGACCGAACGCTTCTTTTAATACTGTGGAAGCGATTAGGATCACAACACTAAAGTATGGTAAATAAATTTGATTTGCGAAATAAAAATAAAAGGTTTACATCAATTATACTGGAAAATAAAATACCTTGATATGTAAATAGATTCTACGGCTTGTGCATAGAATGCGGTAAAAAGAATATTCAAAACCATGCTGATAGCACTAAGAATGAATTTTAATACCGGAGCACCTTCGGACTATTAATTAATGTTAAGCATGAGAATTTTTATAAAATAAAATTACAATAGCAATTACGATAATAATAAAATCTTTTACATCTGGATCTCTGTAAAAACAAGCAAAAAACGCCAAGATCATTATAATAAGTATTCCAATAAATCCCACAATAATATAATAATAGTCGTTCCATAAATCATCTGATAAAAATTGGTTTAGATAATGATTAGAGAATAAGATAATAAAAATGAAATTCTTGTGAGCACCTCTTTGTAATTGTATTAAAAAAATATATCATTTGACTTTTTTTTAAGGCGGTTGTTATACGTATATATTTGCCGCCCAAATTCAAATCTATTTGGAATTTGGAATTTGAGATTGGGATTTGGGGTGAGTAGTTTGGGCGGCAAGTATATATGTACTCCCTAATTTTGTTATTCGTACCCTCCACAGAATTTAATTTTTTTTATAACTTTGAGTAAAGGTATCTCAACATTCACCTAAGCAATTCAATAAATTATTATTATTATTATTTTGATTCTAAAAAAAGTTCATTAAATTTGATTAGGTAGTTGCCAAGATATCTTTGCTCAAAGTTTTGAAAAAATAAAACCCGTCCATCAATAAATGCTTCTACAGATTTATAAAAAAAATAAAAAATGAGTTTATCGAAATTAGTTAGGTGGTTACCAAGATATCTTTGCACAAGGTTTTGAAAATATACAAAACGTCTATCAAAATAACAGCTGCGACAAAATTTTTTTCAAAACTTTGAGCAAAGATATCTTGGTAACCACCTAACCAAATTCGGTGAACTTTTATTATTTTGATTTACAATTCTGTAGAATCCAAATAAATAAAAATTTTAAAAATTTATTGAATTTGCGTGAATAACAAATTGAGAGTTCTATAATTGCTAAAATGTTCGTTTCGATGAGATGATTCTAACGGGCCTAAATCATCAAATTCAATCATTGAATCTCAAGATAGTTAAAGTTTTTTGTCCTACATTGATAATTTGAATTTTAATTGATTTTAAGCTCGTTAGAATCATCTAATCGGACAAACATTTTGGTAGTTATTTCATCCAAAATAGGCCAATAAAATCAAAGTGTCACGGATGATCATGAAATTGGATGATGGTGAAATTTGAATCTATTTTATGTACGATTTTTAAAAATTTTTAGGGCCTTTTCTGTTAAATTTTTTTTTGTGGTTGAATTAGGATTTAGGGTTAGGGTTATTAATAAAAGAGTATAGGTGGATTTTGGTAGGGTTTATATTTTCAAATTGAGACCCCAAATTTCACCATCATCCGATTTCACGATCATCCGCGACATTAACTGTTTTAAAACAATGTCAAATTATAAATCTTCAGGTATAATTCCAAAGAGGTTCATGTGTACTTACGAGCCCGAATAATTCCAAAACTAGGATCCAAAGATTTCGTCTTATTCATTCTTGAAATTAATGTCAAATTGCTATTTCTTATCAAGACGTCTAAATCCCAAAAAACATCCGTCGAGTTCTCTATCATGCTCGAATTTATTGGTGCACTAAATATAGTTAATGGTAATAATATTCTTTTATCTGTAATACTTGGGTCATACTGATAAGCAACTTCACTATGAAATCTCTTGGTATCTACGGGAACACACACAGCAAGTTCATGATTTAACTGATTTACGAATGAAACTTTCCCATCGGATGTCAGATTTTCGAAACGAGCTGATGCCGTTGGGTCCAAGCGTAAAATACTTTTGATTGTTGCTGATAGATACGAAAAATTCTAGTTAACACATATTTGCACAGATGCAAAGTATTATTAAATTGTAATGACCGTTTAGCATAATTACCAGAATATGGTTCGGTTACAGCTTGATCTGTCATATCTAATATATAAAAATTAATTATCTCTTAATAAGCACAAAACACAAAGAAAAAGAATTTCAAACTTGCTTGATTTGAATTTCCAAACAAGTTTTTCAATTCCTAATAAAGGCTCTTCCGTTGAATTTAAACGAACAAAATTAGGATCCACCAACACATAATATACGGTATTCGGTCGATTAAAAGTGCTCTCCAATATATAACACTTAATCGTTAGGGAATCTGCAGTCACGTTACAATAACCCGAATTTCCCGAGTAAGTTTGTCGAAGAAGACTATCACCGTATACATCTTGTAATTGGAATACACTAATATTTCCATCTGATAATGTAACTGCTTGTTTATAATTGATAATAACTTCATTTGTTCGTATCGGAATAGTGCCATTAATTGGTGGAAATGTTGAATTGATTTGTGGATTAAAGTAACCATTATCTTGAAATCAAATAGACACGTGTTATTGAATGCAAGTGTAAAAATGTTATTTAATAAACATTTGAATATTTGAAAAAAAAAACATACCATCGAGCATCGTGAATTCTGGTAACTTTTCAAAATTAAGCGTCCAATTGGACACATCAGTTTGCATAGCATACGTAATAATGTTATTCGGAAGGATACCATATATATTTCCGGTGGAGTTCGTCTGCAATGGTTGTGGTATTGTCCTTCGTTTAAAGAAACAAATAACTTTTATTCAAAGATTCACTGAAGAATTTCATGCATAATTTTACTTACCAGTTACTCACAACATGGCCAGTAGCATTAATAACATAACCATATATAAAATTTCCAGTCTCTTGTGGTCTATGTATTGTCAACAAATCACTATGCAAAAAGAAAAGACGCGATGAGCATTACATTATCGGATGTATCGTTTTAATTTTGATTAAAAAGAAATTACCCTTGATAATATAATGGATCTAAAACCAAATAGTCTGTCGCCTTAATATCTAATTCAAGATCATTTGATACAGCCGTATCTACAGATCTATACAAGGACGTACGCATGTTGAGAATAGAATAATAATATAAAAAATAATACAATATATATAAGAAATGAAATTTTTACCCGCTAGAATGAAACACAATACTTAAAGTAAAAGGAAACGTCGAAACACCCAAACCATTCACAAAGTATAATTGGCACATATTTCCAAGACCACTATATTCAATATCACAATTCATGGCGAACACGTTTAGATTTTCAATAGCACTCATATATATTACACTTGGAACGGTATTTCCAGTTTCGGTAGTGTATATAAAATGTGCTTCCAATTTCAAATGAATTTGTAAAGTTATATCAAGCATAGGAGTAGACGATAAAGTGTCTGATGCGTAAGATCTTGCCACGACCAAACAATAATCACCAGCAGCTGTAAGGAAGGCGACGAAATTAACAAAAGAACCACCATCATTTTTAATGAAACCTTCTCTCATTAAATTTATTGTTCGATTATTTGTTGGAATACTAAAAATTTAAAAAAAAAATTAAGAAAATTTATACAGTATATAAAACATTAAATAACACGCGTTTTTAACTTACGGTAAAGTAAAAAGGCTCCAAATGATATCACCCGTATCAGGTTGAGATGTGGCATAGATAAAACTTGTAATATCTCTGTTTATTGGAAAATATAATGGACCAGGCGATAATACTATTTTATTTTGAATTATAGCCTCCTTCAAAAAAGTAGAACTGTAAATTACATGATATTATACCGATAAGTAATTTATCATTATCAGATATCAAAGTAATACTAATATTAAAGTAAAAAAATAATTTACCTAATTATTTCACCTTTCCAAGATATCGAAAGACCATAAACACTCGCCGAAAAAAGATCAGTAGAATTTATATACATAACAAAAATGATTCCTCGGGTTAATGGATGAACTTTTATATAATGATCATACACATTTCCTATTCTTGTTTTACAAAAATTAAAATCCGGAATAATCCCAGCAACATTCAAATTTATAGAATCAATTATTCCATTAGGATGAAGAATTTTAAAATAAAGAATAGGTTTTATACAATTTAATTCAGTAACTGAGCTTGACTCTGCATCAGAAACCAAATGTACCAAAATAGTTCCATCATTATAAGTCTTTAATTCATAAACTTGAAGTTCGGAAGAAACGATCCTACATAAAGAGATATATAAAAAAATTATTATTATACAATAAAAAGAACAGAAATTTCGCGTCCATGGCGGCGCATTTTTCATGGTAAATTTAAAATTATAATTATTATTTTTTTAATTAATAAAAAGATTGATTTGCAGTTATTGCAAACTGATATTTAAGATTTGATGATTCTACTCAAAGTTATATGAAAGAGGAAGTTTTGACGTGGAAACTTGTAAATAAATGACATTATTTTCGAGCTTTTAGATTTGTTGAATTGAGGCTCTGCCAATAAAAATTTTTTGAAACACTGGGGCTCAATCATAAAGCAAAGCCAATAATAAACAAAATAATAAATATTTATTATGTCGCGTTCGGATAAAGGTAAAAATAAAGACCTCCAAGTTTTTTGATAAAACAATTCATATAACAATTCGAATTCAAAAAGTTTATTTACATAATTTAGTGATCTTTGGGTAATTATCCTGGATAGCCCAATCTGGAAAAATTATAAAACCATTTTAGGGAGCCATGCTAGTATACAGTCAACTCTGGACATAACGAACCTCTCTATAATGAACTCTGGATATAACGAACTCAAAATTATAAAATTTCATAAAGGTTCATTATAAAAAGAGTTATGGTCTCTTAAGAAAACATAGCGATAACAATTTCTATTATGAAAGTTTTTTTCTTTCAGAACCATCAGTTCGTTATAGAAAAAGATGATTATAGTAATTAAAAATGTATATATGGGGGGTCTTTGCCTTGAAAATGACCTTAACGGGACTATGCAGATTTTATGATTAAAAATTAAACTAGTAGTCCAATTCAAATAAACTTTTTTTTATTTTGTAAAACTTCCTAAACTTTTAAATCGGATTACTGAATGGTTAGAAATTTTAATTTTTATTTATAAAATCTACATAGTCCCGTAAGGTCATTTCAAGGCAAAGACCTCTTAGAGAAAAAGGTTTAGGGTGTTCTCAAGCAGCACGCTCGACGTGATTAGCTAGTGATTGAGATAGTGCACAACCATTATGGCCCGGTAATATGATTGAAATATGCCCACGTATCTTCTTCAATGTGATTAATTTATGATCGTGTTGGTGCTTAACTGTTAAGTATTATGATTATTGATTGCAATTGATGCCTGAGCAAGCATCTTTATCATTATTTAGTAATTATTGTTAAAAAAAAAAAAAAAAAAAAAAAAAAAAAAAAAAAAAAAAAAAAAAAAAAAAAAAAAACGAAAAGGGTAAAGCAATCTACGACCCTTCCAATTTTTGTTTCTTCTTTTTTTTCAGAATTTATTACAACCCAACAGAATTTACAATTATTTTATTCTTAAAAGGAAACAAAAACATGTCTTTTTTATTTGCGACGAAGATTTTTAGCATAAGTAATAAGGTAGTAATTCGTCGACGTTGGTGAAGATCTATAACAAGCAAAAAGAGAGAAGTACTTGACACTATCTCTTGTTGATTATAAATACTCTTGATCGGTTAAACGAACTTCCGCTAATAAAATTTTCTTTCTGACGTATTGAACTTTCATCACGTGCTTTATTCATTGGAATAATCAACACAATAACCCTATTTTTTCACTAATAAAATTTACCCTCAAGACCCGTTTCGACAGATTGATTAAGATGCTTGAAAACACCTTTAATTTTATTTAGTTTTGATTTTGCTTAGCTCTGTTTTTATTCATATTTCTATTTTTTTGATATTTAAAGGTGGTCTTTTAGTCAAATTATAATTTTTAAATTTCGTGTTTTTTTGTAAAAGACATCTAGGCAAGCGTTCTGAAATTTTTGCACTACCGTAAATTACCGTATACAAGACCCCGGGAATTCCTTAGTTAAAATAGGGTTAGAGTGTAGGTTTACATATGATAAATTCTACTCTAAAATTCTAATTTAACTAAAGAATTCGAATCCGCTCAAAGCTAAGTTTCTCTTACATAGGTGAAGTGTTATGTGTAACACAAGATGCGATTAGGTAAATTATACGACTGAATAACTATAATGTATCATAGAATACGCATTTCGGAGCGCACAAAAAAGGTAAAATCCCGTTTTTTCTTAACAGAAAAGTTATTAACCCAAGGTGAGAACATTATGCAAAAATTACATAAACCCAATTATATATAAATTTCGTAAATTTTACGGTAATAATTTTTTATTCAACAAAAAATTTTTTAATTATTGTATAACAAATGGATTCAAAATAGCAACCACCTAACCCTAACCTGAACTGCCTAATATTAACCCTAACCCTAACGAATGATTTTAAGCATACAGTAGAAGACAAATTAACAATTAGCGAACTGATTTGACACGAATTGTAAATCATAAATGAATTTAGACTAGAATTAAATTTATATAAACGAATTTACAAATGAAACTAAATGATTTGAGCGATACTATAAAAGGTCCAGATTCAAATGAACAAAGATCACTTAAAAAGGAGTTTTGTTATACATATCAATATAATTTAGTTCTGATACACAAAGTGGGAGACAATCCCCCTTCATGCCATATATATTGCAAAATAAAAAGCTCCTGAGTCGGCCCTCCATAAATGCACAAATGCATTTCGCAAACATTTTCCTTCTTTATAATTGCACATCATATAATTTCTCCATGAATGCTTGCTTTTCCCCGACAACGTGCTCTTTATTTTGGGCTTATTTACTCATGAATTAAATCAAATAAATATTTATTGATTTAATAAAATCGCATATAATTACACCAGATCCAATAATAGAATTGAAAGGGATTTGTATGTCAATGGTTGTCAATGCAGCAATGGTTGATTGATTATTAGATCACATGATTACCATCATAAATTTTGGACTTAAGTAAGAATTATCATTGCGAATGATTTTATTTAATTCGTTTAAGGTTGATTTGATCATTATGTAAACTCGTTCACTATGATTGCAAAGTTTGTTAGAATATTATAATTGGTACATAGCACCATAATTCTTTTTTTATTAAACAAATATCGATAAGTAAATAAATGTGCCTTGTGATGATCGAATTATACCATTTGGTATCATTCGATTCGTCTTACTGAGAAAATCTGACTATCGCTATACATATCGATATGTTATAATCTGGCTTGCTTGGATTAGACCAGGTTTTCGATGATCAACTGACATACCCATGACAACTATGAACAAAGTAACCTAATCCGTTTCGGTATTTGTATGAAGATAATGTCACGTGTAAGTCAAGTTGACAATCTTACACGTAAGGAAAAAATCGCATGCGCATCACATATGATTTAAATAGAAAAACTTACTGTCTCAATCATATTTAGTCATATAGTAATTGCACTTTACTGATTTTGGTCAATATACATAGCTATTACCTAACTAATTTTGGATTATGTAACAAACTTTTCATATCTCATTTACTATTTAGTATATTTATTATATATTATATCGATATATACAGTATATATACAGTATATATATATACAGTAAATATTTATTACAGTAATAACGTTGAGCATTTATACAATTTTAATGATGATGCAAAAATAAATAAATAAATCACTTGGAAAATATGATCCCTTAAAATCAACCATATTACTCTCTTTTTTTTTTTTTTTTATTAATAATAAAAAAAAAAATGTATTCTGAATTGTTAACACGGTTATCTAACGATATTGTAAAATTGATACATAATTCTGAAGGATATGATATTAAAATAACAGTTGGTGAATCTCCAAATACAAAAGAATTTAAAGCTCATTCATTAATATTGAGAGCTAGGTCTCCTTATTTCAATAGAGCTTTATCATGTGAATGGACAAAGAAACAAGATAATCTTATTATATTTGAGAAACCTAACGTGTCTCCTAATACTTTTGAAATAATATTAAGGTGAATCAGAATTTTGTAATTGTAAAATTACTAGATTGTATATTTTTTTTTTTTTTTTTTTTTTTTTTTTTTACAGATACATTTATGGTGATATATTTCATTTAGAAGATTATGATCCTTTTGATATTCTTGATCTTCTTATTGCTGCTGACGAAATAATGATTGATGATGTTTTAATGGATCATGTTCAAACATATTTGATTCATTCAAAAGCTGATTGGATAGATGAAAACCTTTTAGATATTCTTACTATTGTTTCTCCTCGTAATTCTTGTCGAAAATTACGAGAGTATTGTCTTGATGAAATAATCTTATGTGATTTGTCATCCTTTTTTGATGCTGATTGGTTCACTTCTATAGATGAATTTGTACTTTTGGCTTTATTACAACGTGATGATCTTGATTTATGTGAACCTATTCTCTGGGAATATGTTATAAAGTGGGGTATCACAAACACGCCTGGTCTCGAAAGACGCGTTGAACAATGGTCACCTGAAGATTTTACTGCTTTGGAAAAAACTCTACATAGATGTATACCACATATTAGATTTTTTCAAATGTCACGTTCTGAATTTTATAAATACGTTCAACCTTTCTCAAAAATTTTACCTGAAAATCTTTTGAACAATATAATACAATATCACCAAACGAATTGTCTCTATTCAATAATGTTACCAACACCAAGAAATCCTGCAATACGAATCAATTCTTCTGTTATTATTAATCCGAAATGTGGTAAAAGTATTATAAATTGGATTGAGAAAAAATCGTTCCTATCTGATAAAAGTATTAATTATACTTATGACTTTAATCTATTATATCGTGCAAGTTGGGGTGATAATGGTCATTCTTTTCACGAAATGTGTGATAATGTTGGTCCAACACTAATTGTAATTAAAGTTGAAGGTACTAACGAAGTTATTGGTGGTTATAATGCGTTAAATGTTGGTTGGCAAAGAGGGTGGCTTTCATTGAGTCGTGGATCAAAAGATTGTTTTATATTTTCTCTTGGCACTGATATGAGAAAAGCGAACATTGATGAAGATGCGAAATATGGTTACATTTTATCTGATCAGATAAATTATGCTATATATGATCATCCCCAAGATGGGCCATGTTTTGGCTCTGGACCAGATCTTTACGTTGGCTTTAATTGTGATCAACCTTTGGGATATCGTCAGAATAGATGTTATAAATCAGGTGTTTTCAATAGGCAAGGCAGTTTTAGATGGAAGGATTGGGAAATATTTCAAATTGTTAAGGAGAAATATAGATAGTTAGTTAATACAAATAATTTCTTAATTTTTGTACAATTTTTAATAAACTTTTTTTAGAAAATAATTATAATTTCAAATTCATGTTTTTTGTTTTTCCTCTTCATTGTATGCAGAATCCCTTCCCAACATTTTCATAAACATTTCTTCGTATTTTTTTTTCTCAATCATGTGATTGCAAAATTCTTTTAATAATCAACTATTTTTGCCTTATCGTCTTTTTTTTAAATAAAAACATTCGCACATTATTTTTGTGCTATGTTATGCAAATTTATTTATTACTTTTTACACTAAGACAATATAAATACTTACTGCGTATTTTTAATGTAGTCATACAGTAGGGGAAGGGGTATATGAATAATTCTCCTTAGGTGCTCCTTAAAGGAATTCATATATTTTTTTATCACATATTAAAGGCCCATCAATTACTTAACATTTGAAACTGTAGTAACTTCGAAAGTTATATGATATTGTATTGTATTTGTATTGTACTAGTTTGTAATACTAGTAATTTATGCGATAACAAATTATCATATAGCGACTTTAAAGTAGATCAAGCTTTCTTAAAACTTCCGAAACAACTGTTATGTGAATACAGTCATCCTTTCTTTATAATCACCAAGTTGGTTGCTTAAGGATTTTTTTTTTAAAAAAAAGGTGCTTATAAAGAGGTACATTTTTATAAGTTTTAATAGCAATTTGTTTTAAATATAAATGTGAGAGAGGTTTTTATACTGTTTTTATAAGATGTGCCTATAGGGAAGGCGACTATATAGAGGGTTGACTGTATATATTCGAACGAAACTAGTGTCTTTTAATCTTATAAGATCTATATTTCGTTATTAATAATAACGTCATAAAATATATATTATTCCAAAGTAATGCCCTAGTATTCCTGTATGTAATTAAAGAAACTTAATAATAATATATATTCAAGAGAGTTAATAATAGGCTGAAATGTCCGTGTTTCAAAATAACACCCTGCTGAGATAATGCTAGCAAATTGCGTTAAATTGCATCATAATTTGATGAATAAATTTTCATTTGTTTTTTTTTTAAGTGAAGGACCTCTAACACAACCAACTACCATACTACGTCGGTAAGAGGTTTGGATTTGGCGAGTGGCGTGACATAACTTTAGGATAGTCCTCAACTTCAACAATCTACACTACATCGGGACCAAGTGCCGGGTAGAATTGGCCCCGAAACCTTTGTTTCCAAATCCGAAAGTTTCGGGTTTCGGGACGACGATTATTTTGTTGGATCCAATTCTCCTTTTGTTTTTTTTTTGTGTCAAAAATACCTTTAATTTATCCCTGTTTACCAAAAACGCTGTGGCGTAATTAGACAGTTGGCCTGCATTAACTTAATTTAGGCCGATGATCTTAAAAATATAATTTGGCAAAAAGAAAAATTTAGCCTCCTTTATGGTAAAATTTTGATCCGTTACTTAATGCTGTTAATGGAGCTGATCTGGTTCATTTCGCGTAATTTTGGTCCGGCTGCGCTATGACTACGTCGCAGGCGTTTTTTGTTATTGTTGGACTATGACATATATGACCAATATGATCTATATGACTAGTCATAGATCATATAGTCATTTTGCAAGTATATATGATCTGTGACATTATATGATCAATATGATCTATATGACCAGTCATAGATCATGCAAGTATATATGATCTATGACTTTTAGTTATATAGATAACTATGAAATAACGCGCAGGGGTTTGCTTGCGCATTACTACACTCCTGATCTGCCATGTATCTATTGCGACATTCCGATCGTACACATGATATCATTATTCTAATTAATGCAGTAAATGCCAGTAAATATCATAAAGGTAGATTTTTACAGAAAGGTACCCGGGTCGGGTATTGTCGGATCTAGGTCAGCGTTTAGCTCTAGTTTCATTAATATGCTAGTAATAAGCTGTATGTACATACGTACGTACGTATGCTGTATTAGGTAGTATGTTATCTTGTTATTTTTATAAGTTAAAAGATCGAGAGCAATTTGTACACATTTTTTTTTTAAGATTGCTTAAACATATATAGATCATATGACTATTTTAATCATGTCATAATAAAATTATAATCATATCGATCATATGACAAATAAAACCTACGTAGCTCACCCACAAAAAATTTTCCGGTCATGCGATGTTTTGTGGTGCAAACTAGGCGCAAACCAGGGACGATGATTTCTGTGGTGACTAAACTCAAATTCTGTGGTAATTAAATTTAATTTCTGCAATTATCTGCAAAATAAATTTTAGCAAATTTCTGCAATAAAAACCCTGTTTCTGCACTCAAAAATTGGAATGTTCCGAAGTTTTCCGATGACCACGCTCGTATTTTGTCTTATCCTTCCGAAACTCTCCACCAAAACTCGCAATTTGATTGGATCCTGGTCAATTTTAGGTCAATTCTGCAATTATCCGTAATTTCTGCAAAAATGGGCGAATTCTGCAAATTCTGTGGCATTCTGCATTTTGCAGAAATGGCGCAAACCAATTGAATTTTATGATCAGGTGTAATGTAAAAATTGCACTTTTTATGATTTTTCATAAAAAATTCCTAATAACTCCAAAGTTTGTCTATAAAATCGTCTACTGCGCATTAACAAAAAAAATTCCTTGCAAAATTTTGGTATCTGTAGCACTTTAACCAAGCATCTAACCCAAACTCTAACCACTCAATTTATTACTTTAAGGGTAGAGTACAACGATCTACATTTTAATAGATAGCAACTTCAGTCAATGATTCAGATTTCTGTACTCTATTGAAAAGAAAAGATACAATAAAAAAATTGTTTGTTTGCTATAGCATATCACTTTTAGATATCTTTGGACAACCATATGGGTTACACTTTGATATTAAGAGCTTAATTTGCTTCTTTCTGTAAAATAATTGTTAGTTTACTAATAGTTATACTTTAGAGTTTAATAAAGTTGTAATATAACTATTAAATAAAAAAAAAATGATTAGATACAATATAATTGTATAAAAAGTGATTATATAGAGGACAACTGTACCTAATGGGTAAATCTATTTGTTACTAACAGTAATACAGCAACATTCGTAATTGCCAATCATATCACAGGATTAGATGTAATGTTTGTATAATATAAAAATAAAAAAAAACAATAAAAATTTCAAAAATTCGTAAATAACTCAAAATTTGTCTATAAATCATATTTAGTTTCTAATTAAAAAAAAATTTTTGATAAATTTTACTATATGCTATGTTCTAACTTGAACTCTAATTCAAATCTAACTCAGACTCTAACAAGAATTAATTTTAGCATTTGTTTTCTATTATATGATATAATTGCCCAATACAATTGTTGCTATATCACTAGTAGCAACAATCAGATTATTTCTAAATATTTTTATTAATTTATTATTTATATTATTATTTATATGGAAGAATTAAGAACATATAAATTCAAACCCCTTTTGCTTTTGATATGCCGAGTAGTATAATTGTTGATAATAAAAAAAACAAAACTATTAGTATTTGAATTTGTAAGTATAAGAAATCTTGTTTTAATATTGTGTTTATATATATAGCAAATAGCATAAAATTACTAAAAAATATTTTATATCTTCATTTTTCACAAGGTGTAATTATTAGAGCTAATAAAAAGAATAAATAAACAAAGTAGAAATAAATTATTGAATATAAACCATTTGGAACAATTATATAATATACTCTAGAAATTTATGATTATTATTACTATAGTGCACTAACCAAAGTACCCCTTTTTCAATATCTCTATTGCAAAATACTTGGTGCAAAGCACATGATAACTATTGATTTTTTTTAAATTTTTATACTGCTTATTGTAAGTATGAAATGTGTAAATGCTTAAAATATTTTTTTTCTTGTGGTACAGACCTGCTGCTAGGGCTCCTATCGGATCGGACTGAACCGGACTTTTGTCAAGTTTGAATCCGGTTCGATTTTCGAACCGAACTCGAACTTTTTGTTTCGAACTTTTTAGTCAAGTTCGAGTTCGGTCCGGGTTCGGTCCGAAGTTTGTCAAACTAGTTTGAAATCCGAATTAGTGATATGAATCGAAAATAGATTAATCGATTAGTTGATCGAGTTGGCAACTAATCGATTGACTATTACAAACACGATTTTAATCGATTAACCAACTAATCGATTAATCGATTAATCGATTTTCAACTAATCGATTAATTGATTTACATATATCATTAAGTACAAACATTTTCAGATACATAAAATAAATACGTTAATCTAACACAAATCGTATATATTGTACAGCTTGTATTGCTTCGCTCCCATTTACTAAATGCCTAACCCTAACCTTAGTTCTCATCTTAACTCTAAGCTAACCCAATGCTAAAGCCAATGCGAAAAAGCCAACAGCAAACACAAACACAACAGAAACGTCGCTAACGGCACCAAAGAGTAACGTACAATGGCCATCTATTCCGAATAATACCTGTTACCTAAAATGAAGAGTTAGCATGTACATGAATACGACAATTAAACTGATAAAAAAAAAAAAAAAGCACACAACCTAACGCCGAATACGTTCCCAAATCGCTTGTAATTGAAGAACTTAAAATCAACCGCCAGCTGAATGAAACCTGAAGCTATAACCTAAAGAAAGAACAAAGAAAATAATGAAAGACATAAGAAACTTATCTGTACGCTCTCAAATCCGAAGAATCAAAGCCAAACCGTCCGAAAGAGGAAATCCGAAGCTGTAACCAGAAGAAAAAGTGAAGAAATTTTAGTACTATAATACAACAAAACAAAAGACAAGAAAAAAAAAAAGAACCAAAACTTATATTACATATGACCCACCACCGATTACGTTCTCAAATCCGAACTCAAAACCTAACCGCTTGATGAAGGAAACCCGAAGCTATAGCTTGAAGAACGAAAAAAAGGTTAGTACTATAATACAACAAAACAAAAGACAAAAAAGGGAACAAAAACTTAGCTGTACACAATCGAAGAACACGAAGCTCAACCGTTTAACAATGACGATACCAACATGACAATTGTGACACCAACGAAGACGCCAACGAAGATGTCAACGACGACACCAACTACGACACCAACGACGGAGCGACACTAAAAAAAAAGTCGATTAGTAAAAAGAAAACGATACAAAAAAAAACTACAGAACTAAGTAAAAAAGCTTTTTTACTTAACGATTTCAGGATTTGCGATCATTCTTGGATCATGCTTTGGAAATTTCCAGAATCGATCGGTTGATAATCTATTTCCATAAAAGGTGTGATCGATACTATCCATTTATGGTATATTCCCGGACTGTAGTATAAATATTCGAACTTCAAACTAGTTTGACAAACTTCGGACCGAACCGAACCGAACTCTTAACTGAGTTTGAGTCTGGTTCGAAGTTTGAAACTAGCAAAATTTAGAGTTCGAGTTCGGTTCGATCCCGGATCGGATCCGAACCGGACCGAACCCGAACCGAACATAGGAGCACTACCTGCTGCTATATAATATACCAGGTCTTTTGTAAGTTTTTTGTTAGGTAAATTGCATTAGATCCTGGGTTTTTTAATCAGTGTACTACAGTAGTAATAGATTCTTTTAAGAATTATTTAGTTTTTTCTATTAAGGTAATCTTTTTGAAAAGAACACCAATATCATATTTTTAAAGAGTTGATATCAAAAATTCAACTGCTTAACATATCAATTAATAAATCTTTCAAGGCAAAAGAGTGTTTTTTTTTTAAATATAAAATAATATTTCTTTTATTAATAGATCAGGTCTATGTACAATAAATAGATAGTACAAGAAGTAAAAGAATTAACTACAACTGGTCAAATTAAATAAATGTCCTCTCTATAATATTGTTGCAGAATAAGTTAAATATACATAGAACAATATTGATATTTAATACTTCTTTAGGGGGCACCAGAAATCACCTGATTTCCATTTACTATTTAGCCTACCCCCTACCTGACTGGTTTAATAGCCAATCAAATTTCGTATATATTAAATTATTATTAAAAATATTTATAAACTTTAATAGTTAATAGCTTTTGATCTACTAGTCCAATTTGGATGATTTAACTACCAAAATGATTCTCTTAAAAAGAGGATTCTAACAAGCCCAAAATTCACAAAAATCTAATCACAGGATCATAAGATCGATATAGATTTGCATATTATTACTATATAGTATTTATTAAATAAATACTATAAAGCAGTGTTGTCACTTGGACGTGTCCATACTATGTTTTTTGTCCAGCGTTCAAGATTGTCCAAAATCGTCTAAGTCTATGTCCCATGTTTAACTAATCAATAAAGTAATTTAAAAAAATATATAATTATATATTTTTTTAGATGCTGGACTCATTGGTGAAAAAATTAAAATAGATTATCTTAAAAAATTTTAAATAATTTTAATTTGAAAAAATGTTCAAAATGTCCAAAAAACGTCCAAGTAACAACACTGCTATAAAGTAATAATACACAAATCTATATTGATCTTATGATCCTGTGATTAGATTTTTGTGAATTTTGGGCTTGTTAGAATCCTCTCTTTAAGAGGATTATTTTGTTAGTTAAATCATCTAAATTGGACCAGTAGATCAAAAGTTATTTACTATTAAATATTATATAGAGTATAATAAATAATTTTTGATCCACTGGTCCGATTTGGATGATTTAACTACCAAATTGATCATCTCAAAAAGAGGATTCTAACAAGCCCCAAACCACAAGAATCTAATTACAGAATCATAAGATCAATATAGATTTGTGCATTATTACTACATATAGTATTTATTAGGATTCCTCAAATTCAAATCAAATTAAATATTGGATCAATTTGAATTTGATCAAATCAAATTGACCCTGATTTGAATTTGATTTAATTCAAATATTTGAATTTGAATTTGATTTGAATTTGAATTTTTAATAGTAATTTTCAAATTAAATCAGATATTTGTCAAATCAAATCAAATTTGGCCATATTTGAATTTGATTAAATCAAATATAGTCAAATTTGAATTTGAATTTGATCAAATATTTGATTCAAATATTTGAAGATCAAATCAAATTGCGGAACCCTAGTATTTATTAAATAAATACTATATATAGTAATAATACACAAATTTATAAATCTTATGATCCTGTAACTAGATTCTTGTGTTTTTGGACTTGCTAGAATCCTCTCTTTGAGAGGATCATTTTGGTAGTTAAATCATCCAAATTGGACTAGTGGACCAAAAGTTATTAATCAATAAAATTTTTATATATAGTATTTTTAAATATATATTATATAAATAATATGTTGTATTAGCCAATCAGAATAAAGAACATATAGTAACCTGACTAGGCCAAAGACCCCTTCCCTCTAAGAAATTAGCTGATTTCTGGCGTCCCTTTAAATATTGTGGTATCTCAATTGCAATAAACAAATCAAAAAACCATATACTTTTTAACTATGATCAAGTTAAAAACAATAAAGTTAAAAAACATGATCAAATTGAAAATAATAATGAATATATTTTTTGTAATAGTAAAAAAATTTGATTTTGCAAATTAAATTTAGTAGAACTTTAATATTTTAACAAACCTTCTACCCTTACAAGATTCTTTGCCTTAACAATACCTCCCACTTTAACAATGACTTCTATTACAAGATCTCCCACTTCAGCAACAAAATTCTTTACCTCAATAGCTATTTCAACTTTCACAAGTTTTTTCACCCAACCAATACCAACAAAACTGTTTACCTTAACAAGACCTTTTACCTCAACAATCTTTTTTGCCCAAACAAAATATTCTATCTCAATTAGATTTTTGCCACAAGGTTTTTTATCTCAACAAAATTTTTTTAGCTCAGGAAGAGAAAATTGAATCTTATTATTAGGATAAGGTGGAAAATTTTATAAATCAGTGGTGGGAATGGATAACTGTAATTGCACAAATTTTTGAAGTTTAAATAAACTTACCATCTAATATTCTGCTTGTTAAACCTTGAATCAAAATCAGCATATATTACAAATTAAAATGAAATTGGATTAAATAAAAATTTAAGCAAAATTTTAAAATTTTTTAGAGGACATTTTTTGGGGGTTTTTTTAGCATTAGGGTTAGGATTTAGGGTTAGGGTTATTAATAAATGAGTATATGTGGGTTTTATAAGCTTTAAAGGTGAGCAAGAGAGGTCCCCAGTTTCATTTTAATCTGATTTCATTTTAAACTGCGACAATTATTTATTAGTAAATTACAAGCAAGTTTGAACTACAAATAAAGATAGAAATGTTTTTTAGCGTTAGTGATGATATACGATACCCCCTTTGATCGGTACCCCCGATTTGTACCGGGTATATTTCAAGGCTATTTGTTGTGGTGTTTTGTAAGAGACCCGGGTACAAATCAACGGCCGATTTACTAATAATAATTTTTTTTACTTATGGGCTGATATATGCTCTTTACAAAAGACCCCACACAATGTACCCTCTATCATACAAAATACCCGGGGGTACAAATCAAAATTTTTACCACGTGAAATTAAATCGTACCCGGGTATCTTGCACGGTAGGTCATAGGTTATTGACCAATTTGGGGTTGTTTATATATAAATGTAAGCCATGGCTTAAAGCTATTATGTAGTGATTTTTTACTGCGTAAGTTACTAGTGTTATATGCACGATTAGTATAATATTAATACATTACAATTTTATGTAACTTTCGAAGTTGTTATATTTTAAATATTAAGTAATTGAATGGTCCCTAAGATTATAATTGCATTAATACGCTTATAATGTGCATTCATTTGGAGTTTTGTACCATTTATTCTATCTTAAATTTGGCCGATGCTTTAATTTAAAATACAATACTACTATTGATGAATTCTTTAATAACCACATCATAGTTCACTTTTGTTTTATATTCGTTATGAGAACATTATTCGCTAAAATATGATAATTGATTTTATTATCCACCATGCAGTAATATAAGATAGTCCAAGATATAGTTTAAAAATGTAACTAATAACCAATACCTCTTTGTTCTACCCGAACTTGAGTATCTTGTGGCAGACGGCTTTCGTAGGTTAGCAATAATAATAAAAAAAATTAAATTTCTTTGAGAATAATGAATTCAGATGAAGCTTCAGCTTGATCCTTCAATGTCAAACTCTCTAAATTAATCGTAAGATATTTTTCATTTTCTCCACTTTCCGATTCAATTGCTTTTAAAAAGAACTATTACAAAAAAAAAAAAAAAAAAATACATCTGTGTGAGGTACTTTTCAAACAAAACTATGACAGTAAACATCTTTTATCAATTCACCTCGTTAGATCCAAACTTTTCAACCTTAAACCAATATTTTTTCTCCCTTAATCCATCATCTTTTGGAATCCAATAAACACGATCTCCTTTGTAATCAAGAAGTTCACCATCTTTTGAAATTTCAAACATTGTAGGACTATCATTCGTGACATCCCATTTGAATTGTAAAATTCCGGAAGAATCAAGACTTAAAATGTGACCATCGTGAGCCCTGACTGGACCTCTGTGCAATGGTTCGACTATGGATTATGAAACATTTTTGAATATCTTGTATAAAGGTTTTTCTGATGCTAAACAATGTCTACATAAATTCTTACCTTCGGTCATTCTAAAAGAATGTTTACATCGATATGTGTATAAAATGGTATATAATGAAATAATTTATCAACTTTACATAATAATTACATCATTGCACAAGATCTCAGCTCAGAATACATTTATTTTTAAAAGTGACCCATCATTTGCGCTGACAATAAATTTAGTAATTTTTACACACCATAATAACGATAAATGTATAATACTTACGTACGTCATTATTATTATGTGGCTTTGTTGGTGCCAACTTATATCGTTCTAATTGGTTGCCGTTGTAACCGATTTTTTATTAGATTACGCTGAAATCATACTAATTGACCAGCACTAACTCAAAATATCCCATTAGCTAAATTGCAACTTTAATCTTTTTAAAATTTTGCCTTTTGAAAATATCAAGTCATATTTTATCCAACTTAATGATGAACTTTGTTAATTCCGTTTGCTCCAGAAATTTCGGTTTTTTTTTCTATTTAAATATTCAAAATCTATACAAATTTTATTTTACTATGATATTATATTTAATTTAAAATTCTTTTTAATTTATACAAATTTTTGTTTAATATTAATAGGATAACAAGGTGTTTGGGCTTTATTTGAAGATGCAACAAAAGAATTGGGTGAAATTCTAGTCGGATGTGATGGATTTCATTCAAATATTCGTAAACAAAAACTACCAAGTTTAAAAATTAAAAATTTGGGATTTACCATAGTTACAGCAGATGTAGCACCCACTAAAAAACAAATTGATAGATTATTTTCAATCAGCAGAGGCAGTTTATGTAAAATTTTGTTGGGAACGAAGTGGAATGTAATTATGTATCAAAGGAGATATTTACCAATTCAATCCAAAACAAATCTGTCAAATAAGGATAATGACTACACCCATTATAGGTTCACTATTACATATAGTTATAATTCTTTACCAGAAGATGAGGTTGACAAACTTACTAATATAAAATTCTACTCATTCACCACAACTATTTAATCGAGATTTGCAACATTTCGATCACCAGAATAATCGCATTGTGGACGATGTTAGGTAGTTTAATCCATCTTAAGAATACCCTAAACTAATTTTTAACACTTACTTTTAAGATATTCTCAAGCATCTCCCTAAAGTGGATTCTAATGACCTAAATAGTGCACATATTTTAACAAAATTTTAAATATTCTTATTATGCTTGAGATAAATCAAAATATTATTGATATTTTTCAAGCATCATACCATTATTTGCTAGTAATTGTAATGTCATTCAATTGCTATGATCAAAACTAGGCTGTCATCTCGGTAAGCTAACACTTTACCAGTGACTGACCAGTACTCTTGGCTTAACAACCCCAAAACTTGAACATACTGTCAAATGACTGTCGTCCCGACAGGCCATTCAAAAGACGCATTATCACTAATCGATAGGGTGGGATGGTCGATACAGCCAAAACGAAAGTTGGGTTCGCAGAAAAACTAGTTATTTGTATAATTTTAGTTGTTTATTTATTTAGTTTGAAGATTTGAGTATTGCGGATCAAAAAAAACTGATCAAGTGAATTGGGATGCCTCTTTGAGGCGTTTATTTTTTTTATTTGTATTTTTTATCTGTATATTGTTGTTCCGGCAACAATTATTATCTGTTATGAAATAAAGAAGGGTCCTGTGGTCTCACCATTTTTTTAATGCAATTGTAATATTCATTAACTATGTGAAGATAAAAAGGTCATAAATGAGAGGCATTTTGGGTTCAGGTATTAGAGTTGTAGAACGAAGATTGAATTCAGAATTTACGCAACCGTTAATTTATAATGTGAAAATGGGTAAACACTGAAAGATCTTTTAGTGGTTCCTTGCCAGAAAATCGCAATAAAAGAATAACAAATTATATATCATGATACTATATTCTCTCCTAAGTTTAAATTTACCCATAGAATGAAATATGCATAGATTTTTTTTTAATAGAGCACGTACATGATTGTTAGGCTAGATGAAGAAATTACATGAAGCTGAAAAAAAATCTATCTATATATTTGCATGAATATGTTCATTTTCTTGTAAACTATTGCTCGATTACTTCTGTCACAAGTTCTAATCCCCCTTTAACAGCCTGTTGTTTTAGATTTTCTAGTCTAAAAATCTCAACACCATTCCTAACAAAAATGTAATTAGTGACCCAAGTAATATAAAAACAATTATTATGCAGTGGTTCATTCTGATTGACCGTTAAGTTCCTAAGAATAGCATTAGTTGGAGCGGGAATTTGTCGGCCTCGACTGTCTGTGAAAATATATCCTTGCTATATCGTAGGTGACTCTTTCAATCTTTGCTCGGACGTTATCGTCGATGTGGATAACATATACGTTATCGTTTTTGTAAGAAAAAGAACCTTTGTAGGGCATAATTTCGGAAGATTCGTTGATGAAATCTGAAGTTGACATTATTAGTAAAGTATGTACGAGTGTTTTGTGAATAGTGAATATACGGTTCAACTCGTTTTTAATGTTTACGTTTAACTTTGTTTTAATTACGTTGACTTATATACTGTTTCACAAACACCGCACCATACAGATCAAATAACTGACTATTAAAACTACCATATCAGATATGAACTTAATGCTGATATTTCTTGAGTTCGCGCTATTAGCGGAGAGAAAATTTTTCAGCAAGCGGATTTAGAATTTTATAATTGTGAAGTGTGAGGCACAGTAAACCGATTCTAATTTGTTCGATTATGTAATCTCTATTTTTAATCACTTTTGTTCCACTGGACTTATAAACCGGTGTCATGCTCATTCATTTTATTTTATCATTATCGTTATTTTATGAATTTCTTATTTTAGTATAGTTTGTGCACAGTTGGGTGATTAAAGCTCCAACCGAGAGAGATTAAAGCTCCAATCGAGAGATTGAAGCTCCAAACGCGAGATTGAAGCTCCAAGCGGGTGATTACTCCAATCGAGAGATTGAAGATATATAAGGGTGTTGTTTCAGTCTGTGAAGGGGAGGACGGTTGTGAGAACGATTGTTAAATAGTATTTAGTATTATTGTATAATCTGATGTATTGATTTATGTTAATAAAGAGAAACCGTATAACCTATAATTATGTGTTAGTTTATTGATTTAAACCATTTAACTATTCATATCTGCCGATCTGCGTAATTGGGCCCTAAATATGCACCCTAAAAATTTTATGATTAAATTATTTGATTGGCTAATCATAAAAAATTGTCCCTCAAAAAAATCTGATATCCTTAGAACAGAACGTAGCATAGCATAGCAATTGTAAAATACTTTTGTATTTTGTTTTTTTTTTTTGAAAATAACTACAGTTTTTTTTTTTCCTTTTTTTTTTAGACTTTGGCTGCCTTGCCGTGATCTTTATTAATTTTTTTCATATTACATTGTATACATGAAATGAGGATACAACTAGCCACACGTGCACTTTTGGTGCCTAATTTAAATAGTCCGCCCGAAGGTTCTATACTAGTTGCCATACCTACAACCCAACTACGGAAGTTGTCTATTTAAACCCTCTGGTCTCCGTATACGCCGCATTACTACTTCTTAACAGACCCAACTCACTCCATTACCTCTAGGATAATCAAGTGCGACCAGCCGCACTAGCCTCACCCAGGACAAACCTAGGTTCGTCTAGACCAGTCCAACAACTGGTTTGTCTACCATGAACAACCACGTCCCATTTCATAGTCATTCCTGGATTTTCAGTACCAACGCATCTGCATTATACCAACACTCGCAGTCCGGTTTCACTCCGAACCGCTAAGCACATCCCTTTGCCCTTATAAGGTTCGTTCGGGTCCCAGTACCGACCTTATTTATGGTAGCACCGTCAAAGATCCTACTCTACCTCCTTATTCGGGACTTTCCAAATGGGTTTCTGTTTTTCCAGTTCCTTGGATTCTTTGGTGTAACAATAACACCATTGCGCCCGAGAGCTCCCATTCAAGATGGTGGAACCAAGATTACAGGTTTCTCACCCAACCGATCTGATCTACAGTTACCGTAACACAGGCCTAATTTTCATTATCGTCGTTAGTGGGATTTGAACTTTCGACCTGCCACTTGGGGGGTGACAACCTGGCCACTTCTCTAAGTCGCCACACCCTTAAAATAACTACAGTTAACTGAAGGGAAAATATTGATAAGTATATTTTTTTTTATTTTTGTATTTTAAATTTTTTTTTCAGTACTAATTAGTTCTTTTTGTCAGTGTTGTCGTCGCTTGTTGGTGTCTCTTTTTGTTGCTGGTGTCGTAGTTTGTCAGTGTCTTTATTGTTGCTGGTGTCATCATTTGTAGTACCTATTTTCGTCGCTTGCTGTGTTTCACTTCGTCGTTTACTGGTCTATATTGTGTCTGTCATATTTCATTGGTATGATATTGCATTTCGTTGGTGTCGTGTCATTCTGCATTTTGTTTGTGGTGTAGTGTGCATTTCGTCAGTGCCATGTCGTTCCGCATTTCTTGTGTGCTGTGTGGTTGTACTGGTGCTATAACATGTCATTTTGCATTTCGCTTGTGTTATATGGTGCGCATTTTACTAATGCTGTGTTATACTATATTCATTGATGCCGGTGCCGCTATTCTCTGGTGTCGTATTGCTGTTTGTTGGTGTCATTGTTTATAGGTATTTTACTTTTATTTGTTGCTTTATTTGTGTGTTGTTTTTCGTTGGTGTTAATGTTATAAGAATTTCAGGTTTCGCGTTGTCGTTATTTGGTGCCTTTGTTTCGGTTGGTGGTTCTTGTTAACGAGCAGATTAGGTTCGAGGTTAGGGTATTATTAGCAGTTGGGTTAGAGTTAGGAATAGTAGTCAGGTTGTGATCAGCATATGGGCGGATTTGACTCATTGATGTGATAATTCTAGAAATGATCTATATGTATATTTTGATATGTAAACAAATCATGAATTTGTATAACCGACCAATCAATTTATTGCACATGATTTATGTGATGTTTGTTGTGATTATCGTCTGCCTACAAATTACTAAATAAAAAAAAAGCAGAGCAACCATCCAATTAAAATCTTTAATTTTATATCAAATTATTGTATTGTCACATAGAGATTTACTTGTGTCAAATCTGCCCATATAGGGTTAGGAATAGAGTTAGGAATAGTGTTGGACTGGGAATATTTTAGATCAATTACATTCGATGTTTAAATGTGTTTAGATTAGAGTAAGATTTAGATTTATTACATTCAAAGTTAGTTATGCAATAATATCGACTTTGTAAAAAAAAATATATATACTAGTTATATACTGTATATATAAGTATTAAATCGGTCTTATCGGTTTTACCATTTTATTAGAGGTGATTTTCTCCCAAAATAAATAAATAAACTGTAGGTTCTAGTTCATATGAGGACAAAGAATAAATAGATACGACTATGTACCAGCGAAATCTAAATGCTATTATTTATTTGAATAAAAATTAGATTTATTTGCTAAAGCCTCCGTCAATAATAGTTACTATATATTCTAAGTATGAAATTTTAGTAGGAAAGTACTACTGATACAACAGTTGTACTTTCTTAGTAAATTTTCACATATACCCAATCGCTTAAAATAAAATTGTTTGCCATTTACATAATATAAACTTTGTAGTTATATTCTTTAAAATATGAATGCCTGTCTTGTCAATAATGAAAATTTGTCTATAATACTCTAATAAGGTACATACGTACATACATCATACGTTGTATAAGGTTAGATTGTGACTTGGGATATATGATAAGTTGCGATTCTTCATGTCTATATAAAATTTATATACTATAGTATTTGGTTAGTTCTTTTAAAATAAGCTAACAAAGTTTTTTAAAGCATAATCTAGACGGTTTAAATAAACAAAAAAAAACTTTTGTATTTACAGAATTATATGGGCTTATTTGGTATATAAGATCTTTTTTTGACTGCTTTTATATATAAGCTATGTCTGTACTATTTTTTGATCAGGAAAAAATATTTTTTGATCAGAAGAGCTGGCTTAAAAATCTATATACTTGTAAAGTTTTAAAGTGGGTTATTACATAACTTACCAGAAGTTTTATATTACCATTTTTCTTTACTTATTATCGATATATAAAATTCATTAATTTGATTGGCTAATTTTTGTTGCAAATTTGGGATAGTGTGCAAATCGGCCCATATGTTGTTCACGATCGAAGCTAAATTGGTCCAAGACCCCATAAGCTTTCCCACCGGGCGTAACACCAGAATCAGAACGTTAAGTCCAATTCCAATTCAAATTACTGGACTTATAAAGGTGCACAGACCGGTTCTCGTTAGTACCAGGAACGGAGTGATGCATATCACGTATATCACGTAATGATGGTTATAGGATGGGCCAGGATGGCGTGGGTCTGCAAAATCTTGGATCTGATTGGCTAAATGTCACTTGGTGCTTAATTTTCACCTGTCTATTGTCGCATAAACCGTATTGAGATTTGATTTTCACATTCACATGCCTATCATTGCATGGATCATCTTGAAAATTCTATTTAAGACTAGACGTCCTGTTATATAATCATGCATGATATCAAAGACACTTTTGCAGTAACGTGACGTGGTGCATGAGAATTAACCAATCGGAGAACGTAAATTTTGATCATTCCAGATCAGTTCGACATCAAAACAAAACAAGTATACAAGAAAAAAAAAGAGAAAAGAGCGAAAATACTCGAAAACTAGTGTTTAAATCGGTCTTAAAAATCACATAAAAATGTCTGGAACGCAATTTTACATATATATAGGGACCTTCTAAGTAGGGTAATGGGCATAGGGATCTTGGGCATGCCCCCCCTTGTGCATGCCCATGTGCATGTCCAGAGGCATGTCTTTAAGCTAGAAAGCATGCCCATTTCATTTGATATTTAAATATATATTAAGCAAATATATTTTCTAATTGGTTAATAATATTAACTATTCTAAAGATAATATTTATATAGTAAACCCTCTATAATTATTTTATCAGAGAAAAATATATTTATAAAAACCTATATCTGGACTTTAATAAATTACAGTTATCCCTCTCTATAATCACCAAGTCCGTCGCACCCTATTTTGGTGATTGTAAAGAGGTGTAACTATAAATAAAATACCTCATTATGGTCATCTATAGGTGAAATGTGGCGTGCTTCCATTTAAAACTTTTTTCTTACTAAGTTAACGATACATGCCCACTAATTGAAAGTTGTAGAGCTTATCGAGACGCATCTAACTAATCTCTGTCACGGATTTTTATATAGTCGGCCAATCGTTTTTTGATGATAACTTGCTATCCACTGGGCCGATTTGGATGATTTAACCACCGTTAGATGCGTCTCAACGAGCTCTACAACTTTCAATTAGTGGGCATGTATTGTTAACTTAGTAAGGAAAAAATTTTAGATGGAAGCACTCCACATTTCGCCTATAGGATCATTCTCCAGTTGACAGGCGGATATCAATTAATAGATTATTTTAAATATATGTGAATATGAAAATTGGCCAATCAGATTATATAATCTATATTTAGTTAAAAATTGGAGGATTTTTTATTAATAAAATTGTTAAAAAATCAAATTTTCATGGTGATAGTGATTATAAGCGATTTGTGACTATAATGAGGTTTTTTTACTATATTTGAGTCTGTCGCACAAAATCGGGAGCTTAAATAGAGGTGTGACTATGTGGGGTGTGACTATAGGGAGGTTTGACTATTTTAAAGTTTTTTTTGTACTAATAAATAAGATCTATATTATTTTATCAATAATTATTTTATAAACAATTTAAAATTATTTTACAAATAATTAATTTGCAGATAAGTTCAGTTTTTAAACAGTTTATATAAAGCTTTTTTCTTTATAAATTATACTAATCTTAATTTTAATTCTAAATCACAATGACTATAATTATTTTGTTTATAAAATAAGTTGTTAATAAAAAACAGTCATTGAAATAAATTTGTTTATAAATTAGTATCTATAAATAATCAAGTGGTTCTATAAGTTATAATAAAGTGTATTTATAGAGAGTGCACTTATAATACAAGAATAGCTATATATAATTATAAGGGCATGCCTTTAGTTCAAGGCATGCCCCCCTGGGCATGCCCAAAAATTTTCACATGCCCCTCACCCTACTTCTAAAGCTATATACACGAACTCTAACCCTAACCTTAACAATAAAGCCAAAAAGTTAATTCGAAGACACTACACCACATAATGGTCACGTTACTGCAAAAGTGTCTAGACTCCTGGTGGGGCCTGTTTCTGTTCTCTGCTTAGGTGCCCTGTTCCTGGTTTCGCGCAATGACGTTGTGCAGCTATCTAGTGATAGTTTTAAGATGGGCTAGAATGGCGTGAGTCCGCAAAATCTTGGATCTGATTGGCCAACGTGATACTAAATGTCACTTGGTGCTTAATTTCCACCTGTCTATCGTCGCATGGACCATGTTGAGATTTAATTTTCACCTGTTTATCATTGCATGGATCCTCTTGAAAATTCTATTTAAGACTAGACGTCCTATTATATAATCATGCATAATATCAAATGACTTGATTCTGTTCTCTGCTTAGATATCCCATTCCTGGTTTCGCGTGATGACATCGCACAGCTATCTAGTTGTTAAATGAAGATGTCCGAAGGACATTACGTAGTATGTGTGTGTCCGCAAATTAAGGGTTTTGATTGGTACCAGGAATGGAGTGATGCATATCACGTAGTGATGGTTATACGATGGACCAGGATGGCATGCGTCCACAAAATCTTGGATCTGATTGGTCCACGTGATGCTATATGTCACTTGGTGCTTAATTCTCGCATGTTTATCGTCGCATGGACTGATGATACTGCTTGTGTGCTTTTTAGACGCAAATATTGGTAGCCCAATAGTCTATTCGCTCAATATTTGGCATTTTTCGTTTTTCTTCATAGTATTTTTTTATTGGGCTGATTAAACGATAATCTCTAATTATCGAAGATGAGAACGAAAGAATTTGTTAATCGTTAGCGCAACTCTCTTAAACTCATGAAACATAAATTTTAAAATTTGCTTTTATTGTTTGATTACCTAATATATACAAACGAATTTGAAAGCGTTTTGTATATATGGTTTAGTTCAAAACCAAGTGCAACAATAGTTCTGCAATAGATAAATAAAAAATTCATGTTATTCTAAGAAAAAGTTACATTCCACTAAAGATTTGGATTATTAATTTCTAGATTTTTCTATTTTTCGTAAATTTTTGGTTAGAATTTTTGCCGTCCGGGTTATTTGATAATTACCAATTTTTTCAGTGATTTTGTAGTTTGTAGATTTATGCAATCTACCAACCGATAAAATTAGGGATGCATCAGTCCTGAAAAAGACCGGTCCAGGACCGGTCCCGGACCGGGACCGATAAGGACCGTGGGACCATTAAAGGACCGGTCCTGGGACCAGTCCTTGTAAACATAACTGTGATATTTGTATCACCCAATCAAATTTCTTGATAAGGTATAACGTAGATCATATGATGTTTGTTTAAATCTGACAGTAAAAATTACGTCATTTTTGGCCAATAAAATCTTATGCATTAAGATTGACGTAATTATTAAAGAACCATTATGGGACCGAAGGACCGGACCGGACCAGACCGTAAACACTATGATAACGGTCCTCTTAGGGACCGGACCGGACCGGACTGATGCAACCCTAGATAAAATCATGATTGTATCAAAATGTAATCAGTGTGCTAAAACTAATATAGCAATATGATATGTTTTAACGCTTTTGATTGGATATACAATTCGTGATCAAAAATGTTAAGACTAAAATATCGATCAGCAGGTTATGATCAAGAATATCAATGAGCAAGTTATGATCAAGAATGTTATCACAATTCAAATTCTAGCAATTGTATCATGATAGTACAAATCAACCTTAACCACATATAACGATTTGTATCAAAATTCTTTATACTAGATATGCGCGTTAATCGACATGGGAAAGGGCATTTAATAAATGCTGATTAGGGTTTGGGTTGAGGCGAAGTTCGTTAAGAATAATAAGGGATGCCTCTAAGATTAAATGATTATTTCTGGGCTAGGCTTGTAATACCTTTTTCAGAAAGCGTTCGCACTACACAATGTTTGGCATGTGGTTTTTTTTTTTAACTATACTAGCAGATTATTTATGCCAAAGATAATATTTATTGAATTATTGTTAGCAGAATACATGGAAGAAAGTGAGCAACTGACCGAGTTGTTGGAAGGGTTGGGTGTTCTTTTAGCACCGTGAGAGCTTGCATGTGTCGATATCATTGTTATCTCATTTTTTGTTTGATTTTCCCACGCTGCTTCTGCATATACCCTGTGATCTTTACTCATGGGCAGAAATACATGTGATGACTACTCTCGTGACCGCGTGTGTGTGGCAGGAGAATTGTATGGCTGCTTTAGGGTGTTCAGGATTATGATAGATTATTATGCGATTTTTTTGTATGAAATCGCATAATCCACGCATTTTCATGCAACATGTAAACAAAACTGATTGGTCAAATTAATAAACCGGTGACTATAGTTGCCGCACAAATCCCAAACTATTATAGTTTGGGTTTGTCTGCGCCCAAATCCCAAACTCTGGTCAAACTAATTTCTAAAAAAACTTTGTTAATAATTCTTATTTAAACAATTGATATATGGGGTGAAGTCAATAGAAATGGGACAAAACTATCTAATAAATTTGTCACATTTCTATTGACTCCACCCCATATATTCTTATAACTATATATAATATATTTGCAAAATATTAAGTTTATTTGTTTGATTTAATTTTTTGTAAATAACAATTGTTTTTTTTTTGAGTTTTGTATTTGTTCGGTTTGTCTGGCAAGTATACTGGTGACTGTAATCACCTGACTTGTCATGCTTTTTTAATTTTTATTGGCTAATAATTCAAAATTCTCATAATAATCCTAGATGCCCTAGTGTTGAAATTGTGATGTTAGAAAATTCGAATTTCCTGATTAGTTTACCCCTATTTTGTAGATAGATCTTCTCTTTATTTAGTATAGATAACTTCATTTCTATTTTTGTATAATTCATTAATATTAATCAAAATCAGTGTAAACTTGATGATTGACATATTATCACCCTTTATTGTAAAATCTTTATAAGTTGACGTACTAGCACGTATACGTATTACAGGACCCTGAAGGATACATATATAAGACTCAAAATTTTAATATAACTTTATACACTTAATTTTATTAAAAGCTTTATACAAAATTATCATTTAAGTTCAAATTTACTATAAATTATACAATTTCAGATCTGAGTACTAGTATAATCATGTTAACCACCAAAGCCAAAAACATAATTACACAAAAAAAAGTAACGAAGAGAAAATCAGAAACCTATCTAGAAAAAGAAGGGCAGTAGTTAACCATGTTCAAATTCAACAACAAAATTTTTAGTTCCGAAAATAAGCTACCCATACGATCGATGAACGTTGCTACATAGTAAAGTCTAAATTTTACTAAGCAAATCGATTAAAGTCGCATAAGTAACATTGTTTCAGCAGATCAAAATACGCATACCCTGAAAATTTCATACAAATTGGAGAACTTTTTATTATTTGACTTTTAATTTTTACTTCAACGGATTTTTTTTTATAAAAAAAAAACTGTTAAACGTAAAAATTAAAAGTCAAATAATAAAAAGTTCTTCAATTTGTATGAAATTTTCAGGGCACGCGTATTTTGATCTGCTGAACAATATTACTTATATGACTTTAATCGATTTGATTAGTAAAATTTAGACTTTACTATATAGCAACTATAATCGATTGACCAAAAATCGCTTTATAAGTTACTTCCGATTTTTTTCTGCATATTTATTTATTGTTTATATTTATTTATCGTCTACAGCATATTTATTTATTGTCTACAGCATATTTATTTATTGTCTACAGCATATTTATTTATTTATTTTACTTATTAAAGTTTTGTATTCAAAAATAAGCTACCCCTTTATTGTGCTTTAAATTACTTAAAATAGTAAATAAGCTACCCACGGGGTTTTTTTGTTAAAAATCGGCAAAAAAAGGTAGCTGCAACATACGTATATATCGATTTATATCTACTTAAAAATTTTCCCGATGTATATATAGTATCGTTATACAAAAAAAGATTGTACTTGTTATAAAGATCGTCTTTGTTATACAAATAAACATCTAACTTTTCAAAAAATTACCAGTTGGTTAAACAAATTTAAACATATGACATATGGAAAAATTATATATAAGTCTATACAAAGCCAGATCTCAGTATTATATGTATCCTTCGGGGTCCTCGTATTACCCTATAAGAAAAGTAGTATGAGTTGTAGTTCGGGTTGGTATCAGGAATGCTCAAAATGGCAAGGATCTTGTGCCATGCACAGGAACATTTTACATAATGGCACACGCAAGTGTACGTTATGCACATCTTGGCTCGTTTCATAAGAGCGAAACATCAGTAAAGGATTTTTTTTTAAAAAAAGAGCTATATCTCATGATTTTACTGATAAATTTTCACTGTCTTACAAAAAAAAATTCCTTCAGAATTTTGTTTCATATGCTGTTAGCTTGTTCATCTTATATTGATTACTTATGTAAATTTATGTTTTAATAGTTAATCCACATCGTTGTCGCGGTGGCACATGAATTTTCATTACCCATACCAAATCCCATGCCGATTTGACTAGTAAACTGCTGCAAAACCTGAGCCATTTACGGTCCAATTGGCACAGCATACGGTCCTATATGGAATCCGTGCTGATCCAGACCATACCCATGCAAATCTGGATCTTGACCCGTGCCACAAATGCCTAAGCCTGTTTGGTTCAATTTTCTTATAGGATTAGGGGCACAGATTATAAAAATTCTCAATAGCACATTAACGTACTATGCTTAGTTGTACCATCACGTAGCGTGTTAAACAACACCTTAACGTGCCAAACAACACATTAACGTGTTGTATATTAAATTCAAATGTATATAAACGAATGAATTTGACTTCAATAAAGATATCCAGTACAATAGAACCCAATACAATAAAATACAAGTAAAAGAGTTTCCTTTGATTTTACCTAAAAAAAAGGAAGTAAGCTAGTTTAGTGCTGAAGAGACCTTTACTCGAGTAAATCAGAAACTTATCTCCTAATAACTATTAGACCACGCAAGGTTAATTTTTCGTTTCGTATAACTTGCTGTTTCAAAATTCTGGACGGATTTTTTTTTAAAAAAAAACTAACTTTGCGTGGCCTGAATTAATTCATGTTCATATCTAAGGTTACGCAAGTTAATTTTTTAGTTTGCATAATATGGAATCAAAAAAAAATTTTTTTTTATCTGCCTATTGGGTAATTACGGAAATTTATAGTCATCATTGGATGGCATCGGAGAAAAATTAAATGGCAAAAATGAAATAATTGACACAATAGAAATTTTTTTAAAAAAATATTTAAAAAAATTGGGTCAGTAGCTTATATAAAATGAAAAATTAACTTTGCATAGCCTTAGAGTTAAATTGGTAAATGTATACGCTCTCCCATCTTAATAGTTACACTAGGCTAGTCTTCCTTTTCGATCACGTGATATGATATCACTTCACATCATATCTGAATTATGCATGCGATTGGGTAAAAAATACTATCAATTGTGTAATGAATATGAATTATGCATTTTCTTAATTAGATTTTGCCAATTATACCAACTTTTTGGAATATTTCGAGCTTTTTTGTGAAAGTTTTCGGTATTCACGCTTTATCAAAACAATTTCTTCCGCCAATCAAATCTTACTCCCATGTTTTATGCCGTTTTTTCTTAATTATATGAGGCTATGCGATGCGAAAATATGGTCAATTATGTATATAATATCACGTCGCACACCTGGAATGTTAAAAGTCCGGTCTGGTCCGGTCTGACTCCATGAATCAAATTTTAAGCTCAACTTGGTCCGAGGCCAATAGTCTCATATTAGTCACGTGTGATTAGGGATACCATGGATCTAAGATGGCATAATCTTCGCATAAATCTGATTTTACTGCAGAAGCATATGTGACAGCATATTCGCAAAGCTACAAAACCTAAGTAAAATACTAAAAACAACAAAAAAAAAAAAGAAAAATGAGAAAAACAAAGAAAAGAAACTAATCTATAACAAATACATAAAAAAATATATGAATATAAAAATTATATAATACTGTATAAAAACTCTACCAAAGTATTATATGTAAACTATATAGCAAAGAAATATACTAACAAACTATAGAAAGGAAAGAAATTTCTATGAATATTCCAGAAAAATCTTTGACACGTCATTCACCATTTACATTGTAGCAAAATGAGTACTCATGACATTGACTCCAATTATATAGGTGCAATCCCAATTTGAAAAAGTAAATACTGCTGATCCTCTGAAAAGAGTAAGCTGGATTTCTCACTTTTTGGCGAAATTTTAAAGGAGAGTAACGAAAATACCAACTTGTAAAGAACTGAAAAAGTATATGCTATACAAAATATTATATTTAATCAAAAGTATACTTCTACTAATAGTTCTGCTCCTTTTGGCAAAAACTTTAGAGTTTTCAGCTCTATTACATTTTCTATTGTACCAGAGTCTTCTACTGGGAAGTCAACTCCAAAAAAAGAACTCTTTTTTAGCTCTATTTCAGTTATCTTAACATTTGATCTGGAACTCTGGTTCTTAGTTGTTCCAGAATAAAGTTTTGTTGTGTATAAGTATAATAATGTATAGTTGTTATAGGTTAGTAGTTATGAAAAAGTTGGTATAAGGGATCGTTGGAAAAAGTTTCTTTTTATTTCTATACATTATATTTTACATTTATTAAATATATATTTTTAATTAATATTACATACTTTATTATATATTACATTATTATATAGTATTATTTTTACATTATTACAAATATTTTAAACTACTTTCACACTTCATCGCATCTAATTCTATTACTATATACAAAAAACTAGCACTATACACTTATTTTCGCTCATTCCATAGTTAGTTATTATCTTTGCTTCTTTATTTTCTATTGTCTTTGCTTTGACTACTTCTTTTGTTTTGGCTATAACCTTCGTTTTGTTCTCTTTTTTTAAATACTTCAAAGTGAAAAAAAATAAAAAAAACATTTCTCAGAAGTGTTGGTTTTTTGCAAATCGCTAGAGAAATTTAGTATATTCCTGCAAAGTATTAAAAAAAGTACCAGGAAAGTCACAAAGTGTCAAAGAAGTCAGGAATAAATAAAATAAAATAAAAATTAAAAAAATAAATAAAAAAAAATTGAAAAAAAAACAAAAAGTGTAAGCAAACTAATAAAAAAAAATAAACGAAGTCCCAAATTTTCATTTCTCTAAAGTAAGAGTTCATGTTCTTGCAAATTCTGAAATTGTGAAAGCTGGGTTAATGTTCTTGCAAAATGCCAAAAAAGTCGCAAAGTGCTGAAAAGTCTGAGTTGGTTTTCTTGCAAAGTGCCAGGAAGTAAGGGTTCTTTCTTACAAATTACCAAAATAAAATAAATTAATAAAAAAAATTTTAAAAATAAACCAAAAAAAAAACAAAAACAAAAACAAAAAAATAAATGAAGCGAAAACTTGCAAAAACTTGCAAAAACTTGCGCCCATTTTTCTAAAAAAGTATTTCTAAAAATTTAGAATTTGCAGGAAAATTAGTTGTATATTCTTGAAAGTATTGAAAGTCATAGTTGGCATGTACAAGATTTCGAAAAGTTGTTTGTTTTTCTTGTAAAGTGCCAAAATAAAAATAAAATAAAAAATTAAAAAATAAATAAATAAATAAAAAATGAAAAAAACAAATGAAAACAAAAAAAAAACAAAATGAAAACAAAAAAAAAACAAAAAATAAAAAACAAAATAAAACCAAAAAGTGAAAAAAAACAAAATAAAAGATCTAATTATAAACAAAAGATCTAATTTTGTAGTACAAAATTTAAACTTTATCGAACTATTTCGAACTATTTTGAAAAATCAGTCTAATACACGATCCAGTTTACAGATCTATTAATCTAGCTTGGTTTCCTAGTCCTAAAATATTTTGAAAGTGGTTTGAAATATTTTGTAATATATTTCGAAATATTTTGAAATTACTTTCAAATATTTCGAAAATTTGATATTTCGAAATATTTTGAAATATATTACATAATATTTTGCTTATATTACAGTTTATAAACCTTATATAAGATTATACTATTATAGATTTGCTGATCATATGCTCCGATTTTTGGAATTGGACCTTTTTTAATTCCCTAAATTAATTATTTTGCACCTCAAATTATTAATCAGCTGATCGTTTTTTACCCCAAATTATTTATCAGCTAACCCCAAATTATTTTAAAACAAATTTTCAAAACAAAAATTTTATATGTATAAACCCGTCAAACCAATTTCTCGTCCCAAAACCAATTTGCTCTTTTTCGAATTTACTTGAAAGTAATGTAAAAAAAGTTGTTTACTGTTCTACATAATACTATAATATACTATTTTTTTTATAAGCACACAAAATAGAATAAATGAAAAGTTACGTATAACAATGTTTGAATAAGTAGTATATAAATACGCATATGCAAAGCCCATATCTATTACTGAGCCCCATAAGTATTAAGTTTATAAATAATATTTTTATTTTTTTATTTTTTTGACATTTATTAATCCAAGAATTTAAATAAGCTTTAGCTTTTCATACTTCAAGTCGCATCAAAAGTTTTACCTAATCATTACTGTATATGCTTGTAGGTGTTATTTTGAATATGAGAAACCCTAAATAGAATATGTGATCTCGAATTAGCATCTATAGTCATTCTGAATTAACATGCATCTCAATATACATTATGTAAAAGGTAAAGAAAAAAAATGCTCCAGAACTAGGTTTGGTAATCTAGTTCTGGAGCATTTGTTTGAATCTTGGGATAAACTTAGGAATATCAAAATATCAGCAGTTAGTAATGGTTATATTATATATTTTGGATAATTGGACATAAGTGAAAACTTAGTGGATAAGTATAAGGGGAGTAACAAAAATCAGGTGATTTTTTAGGGGGGGGTAAAAAAAGTTAAAATTATATATAAGAACCTGACTATTTATATATTAAGGAAGAGGGAGGGGGGTAGGCCTCTGATAAAAAATAATCAGCTGATTAATGATACTGCCCTAACCAACATATCATCTACGTATACAGCCGGTTTTCAGTTATACTTTCTAGTAACTTTTTACTTATGTCCATAATTTATTTCTCCACCATTCGCATAATGTAAATTTTTTCATATACTTTTTTTAAAGCGTTTGGGATTTTACCAGGTTTATAGACAAAGAATTTTATTGTATCTACAATTATACATTACTGTATTATATCGTTTTTATTAATTAATTTAATAAAGTAAAATAAATAATAAATAAATAATTGAAATAAATAAATAAGCAAGATTGAAAAGTGAAAAATAAAAAAAAAAATTCATTCTCAAAATTCCAAAAGATCAATCACATATTTCCCGGGAATAGATATATATATCTACAAGAAAAAGAAAATGCGAAAAAAAAAATCTGGGCACTTATATATGATGGAATCATATCTCAATTCTTAATTGACGATACTAATTTCTTATTTCTGGGCGAAAGCTTAACCCAAGAAAAAGAAAAAGGGTTAGCAAAAAAAAAAATAGCAATGATATAAAAAAAGCAGAACTTGAATACTTATATTATAAGCTCTCGTATCTTAATCAACAATGTCAAATTCTTATTCCATGGGCAAAAACTTAACCCACAAGAAAAAGAAAAGGTTATCAGAAGAAAAAAAACAACAATAAAAAAAATTGGTAATTACTCTAGTACGCATTGGGCTCCTGGATCTTAATTGTTATTATTGCCAGACATAAGCTTAACTCACAAAAAAAGAAAGTAAGTTAGCCAAAAGAAAGAAACAAACAATGGCAATAAAAAAAAAAGCAGGTACTTATATTATGCTAACACAACTCATATTTAAATCTAGAATCTTAATCAACGCCAATTTCTTATTCCCGGGCGAAAACTTAAAGTATTCTAGTTAAAGTGCTTCTGCTAATGATCCTCTCCAAGATTAATAAAGTGCTCTTGTTTTCCACGTCTGATCCAAGTTCATTCTAATTCGAAGCCAGCGAAGTGATCTTACAAAGTGCTTCTAATAACGCTTTCCAACTTCTAAAATGGGTTCATTCTTCAAGATCCGGGAGATATTCTTGCAAAGTGCTTCTGCTCATGCTTTTTTACTGTTTGATCCAAGCTAATCTTCACGTAATGTTTTTTCACCTTCCCGATTCAAGATTGTTGCACTCTTCTGATCAAGTTTTAAATAAAAGACTAATTAACGATAATTAAGAAAAAAAATAAATTAAAAAAAAACCAGTCGCATTTCTGTTTTATGATTGGTAAAAAATCGATGTCAACTAATTGACACACCCTGTTGTGTAACAGATAAATTTTGGGGTGCGTCACTGATCTTCATGCATTCCAAAAATTGGAGCATATGATGTAGTTAATTTGTTGTTATTCTTTAAGCCTATATAATTAGAAAGGTTCCAAGTTCAAATCTCATAGAGAATTATTATACTATTAAATTTAACATTATTTGCATTATATAATTCCTATACCAAGTTGGATCATAGAATCTGTAACCTGGGTTATACCAAATCTTTGGGAGCTAACTGACTTGAGTAATATTATATAAAAAAAAAGAAGGGGACATTTGGCTATGCTAACTGACTTGATAGCAACAATATTATACAAAAAAAAAAGATACTATTTGAAGCTAACTAACTTGGGTAGTGCTATACAAGAGAAAAGAAGATACAAAAATCCTAGAAACATAGTAGAAGCAAAAATGGGGTTGACAAAACCTATATAGAGAGAGTAGCCAACTTTTTATAGTACTTAAACTAGAACTAAAAAGTAACTAACTAGTAAACTAAATAGGGGGTCGTTTAAAGCCTGGCACCTCATGAAATCACCCGACATATGGGAAATCACAGGAGACGTGGTGAACCTGATTTTTTTTCGGAAGTTAAGTAAGAATCTACTTTTTTTTTTTTACAGTAATCTCACTTTTTTTCTATGCAGTTTTTTGTTTTAAGGAATATCCTTTTTTTCTATGCGGTTTTTTTTAAAGAATCTCCCTTTTTTTTTTATTATCGTTAATTATTGGCATATTACGGTAATACATTGGAAATAATTTTTTTAATACTGCCATTGCTGCCGTCGTGATACTAAGTAAGCAGAGCATGCTATAAAGTTTGTATTTTTTTTTTTTTTTTTTTTATTATTTTATTTTTTTTCATTTATTTATTTCTTTTAAAGCTTTTTTTTTTTAAACTTTAGCTTCTTTGAAATGCGAAAGTAGACCAGATCTAGGTTCTGAACTTTGGTGAGAAATAAGAACTATGGTCGAAGATACGTATGTACTAACTATTTATTTATTTATATATTTATTTCTTTCATTTGGCAGATATTAATAACTTTTTTTCTTGGTCTTGGCATCGTTAGAATGCGAAAATCGACGGAGCTCTGAATTTTGATGAAAAAGGACTATAAGTACTAATTCTTTTTCTTTTTTTTATTCATTTGTTTTTTTTTCTATTCATNTTATATATATATATATATATTTTTTATATATTATATAAATAGTTTTTTTTTTTAATATGGTGGGTAACTTTGTTGAAAAAAAAGTGAATGTGTTTGAAGAAATTGCGCCTAACGAAGGTGAAGTTTTGGTGGGAAACGAAAGAAGTTTGTTGGAGGAAAATGATGTGGTTGTATTGGAGGATAGCAAAAAGGAAAATGAAATACAACCAGTATTCACAGCAAATGAAGCATTTGCGGCACGTGAAAAAATCAAAGTTTATATATCGCAATCTACGACTCCCGATCAAAGGCAAGCACTCTTCTTCAGTATTGATGAACCATTTGAAGTGTCAATGGATGAATTCGATCAAGAATGGTGGCCACTTGTTACAAATGTATGGACAAGGTTTAGCTACAAAAACCACACCAATGGTAATTCTTGGAAGGCATTTACATGCCGATTTATGAAACATAATTATTCAAGTAGTCGAAAGGAAGGAATTCCCGCTGAGAAGTGTCGAAAAACGAAGGTCCGTCCACCAAATCTTTGCTCTGCAAAAATCCGGGTATTATGTTTTGTTAATGCACAAAAGTGCAGGTTGAACGGTATAATAAAAGCCCTAATCATGAACACACGCTTGATGAAAGCGAAAAATTAAAATGTTCAGAAGCGGTACGTAAATTAGTCAAGGAAGAAGCAGCAAAAAACTACCCACCACTTGTCATTACGAGTGTGGTTAAAGACTATGCAGCTAGAACGCTGAACCTGGACTCGAGTGTTAAGGAGCTAAAACGTGCTAAGGTTACAAACATTAAATACAAAGTTTGTGAGGTGCAAAACAATTATTTAGGGTGTAATAAAGATAAAAAATCCGATCTAGAAGAAAGTATTCTTTTTTTGAAAAACCAGGGTTATCATGTTGAATATTATGTAACCTCTAGTCGGTCTACTTATGGTCTGGTTTTCGTTCATCCCCTTCAAATTGTCAAACTTGAACGATATGGGTGGTTAATCTTTATTGATTCAACACATAAAACGATTGCCGCCTGTTTACCTTGTATGTTCGGGATACGTACGGCTGTTGGGATATGGGCACCCATTTTTTTGTCGAAAAAGAAGATAGTGACACAGTCTCGGACGTCTTGAAAATTATAAAAAAAATTGGAAGGAATTGGAAACCGCGATATATCCTTGCCAACCAAAGTCATGTTGAGGCCAATAGCATTAAAAAAGCATTTCCTGGTCCTCGAGGTGGTGAGCAAGAATGTGCCATGATTTTTTGCACAGTTCACGTAATGCGAACATGGATGAATAAAATATACGAACCAAAGGCCCGAAAACTAGTGATCCAAGCAATGCATAAAACTACAAAAATCGAGTGCGATACGCTTATCAAAGAGGCGATTGATGCATGTCAAGTTGGCAGTATAAAAAATTATATCAAACGAAATTATCAAAATAATTCTAATCAGTGGGCTTTATGGGCTTGCCAGCATTCACCACTTCTACTGCAAGTAACTTCAACGAATGCCCTGGAATCGTACTATAGTGAGTTAAAGAGGACAACATCGTCGAGTTATGGTATAATAGGTAAAAACCGTGTTAGACCTGGCAGCCCGTTTTTTTTTTTAAAAAAAATTTTTGTAAAGATTAATTTTACAAATACGTTTATTCATTCTATTTATATTAGGCGCATGTCATAAAATCATCACCCTAGATATAAAAAAATACACCGATTCAGAACATGTAGCTTTCGAATTTAGAATTAAACGGATTTCAGTTGTTGGCATTAACGATAAAATTCTTGGTCAAATTCACAAGTTTCCATTTCCAATCCAACAGTTAATCGTCGATGAAGCTTGTGCTGTTGAAAAAAGGGTAGAGAAAGGTAAAAGATTACCTGGTTTAACTTCACTTAGTTGTTTTTGCCTGTTCTTTCATCAGTATCTACTTCCTTGCCGACACATATTTCATGAACATGTGTATGGCGATAAAAAATTATTAACATTAAATACGTGAGAGCAATTTCAAAATATGTTTGTAGAAAATGAATTCGAAATATACGAGCGTTATGAATTAGTGGAAATCGAATTGCCTAGAAAAACTGAAGCTGAAAAAGCCGCTGAAAATAGACGTTTAATTGTCAGTGAATTAATAGAAAGAACCCGAAATGCATATTGGAGAATGGAGGATGAAGGAAGCCAGAAGAAAAATCCGAATTTATTAAAGATTTAAAAAATTCTTTGGAAATTATTTTAAATAAATAAATTTGTTTTTTATAAATGTATAGACTTATTTTATTGAAATATTTTAAAAATATTACATAATTATGACATTAAAATAGAATTTAAATGTTGACGAGTTTCGTTAAATTAGAGTGAAACCGATAGATATGTTAGGGTAAGGGTAGGTATTAGTGGTATTATAATCTGACACAACTTTTAATTCTACATACAACATTGTTCACTCCGATACAAAATTATACATCATAGTAGTGACTACATTATAATACAAAGTATAAGTCGCTGTAATTAAACAAAAAAAGAACTATTCAGTTTCCAATTCTTAACACGGTTCCATATTTTACCTAAGCTAGATACGAAAAAACATTAGCACATGCTAAAAAGAAACAAAAAAAAAAGAATTCAGTACCTATCTCCAGTCCGATCCTCAATTTTATCAAGTCTAAATCTAACAAGTCTAGATTTCTATTGACCAGTTTGAATATCTGCCAAAATTCGGAACCCCATCGCTAGTTTTTTTGCATTCTAATACGGCCAAAGCCTAAAGAAATTATATGCCAAAAAAAAAA